>JACEEZ010013728.1:0-76170 GCA_016584305.1 Chionoecetes opilio
AGGGGAGGGGGGGGGGGAGGGGATGGGGAGCTGAGTGGGGGGGGGGTTTAACCCCCTGGGGGCCCCACGTGTGTGGATGGTGGTTTTTGTGGGTGAGGCTGTCTGAGGGGAGCCCCGTGATACACCATATAAAGCTGGGCCCATGATTCATCGCGAGTGTTTGGTTGTGATAGTACATTACCTAGTGACTGTTGGAATTTTTGGGATTATGTTAAGCCAGGTGAGAATTGAGTCGTTTGGGGTATTATTATTTTTTTAGAAATTTTGGGTAAACCTTAGAGTGGGATTAAACGGGTATCAACACGTGAAAATTAACAAAAACCCCTTTAACGAGTCTTTTTTAAAGTCCCGTTATCCTCATATATTCCTAAATGGGTTTAAAAAAAAATAAAACTTATTGTAGGTGGGGGCAGCGTAATCGCCGGGTTTTTTGGAGCCCTTCAAGTTAACATAAAGCTAAAAGGGGGGGCCACAATTGGGCAGCGGGTTTGGGGACCCTTTTCAGGGTTCCCCTTACCCACGGCTAACCAGACACAGAAAAAAAGTATGATGGCCCGGGACATGCCGCTGGGGGATTATAAAAAGGGTGCTGCTGAAACACGCACGCGGGACGATAAAAAAGTTTACCCTGAAAAAAGGGTTGCCAGCCCCTATGCCATCGCGGTGGGTGAGGACCAAATATATCATTAAATAAAAATTCTTCTAAAACATTTAAAAAACGCATCCTTCACCAAAAGGGGCATCCCCCAATAAAAGAATCCTCATCTTTTTCGTCATCAAGATACTGCCCAACAGTGTTTTTTACATGAGAATTTTGGTTTTTAGTTTTGTCCCGGCCCCGCTCTCGCACCGACCACCCCCCCAAGCCAGCAATATGGCAAATTATGTCTAAATGATATGCCCGTACCTATAAGGCTGTCCATATAGAAAAGACTTGAACAACGCTGCATCCCAGACACAAGCCCAGTGGTTAGATATATATAAAACATATACGGTTTTTTTGGTGCACCGGCACAAGCTGCAAGGACGAGGACACCATGGCGGGTTTTTGTGCTCCGTTTGTAAAATACAGTAAGTTCCCTGCTTTTACTTTGGTCGTACATTGAATAATCGTATTGTACGGTGGGCAAAGTATTTGTACAAAAAACGCGTTATTATGTGAAATCCATCATGTCACCCATCCCTCGGGGGCATGCGCGGGAAGGGTGACACAAAAAAGGCATTTTAACAGTAAGATAAACGTCTGTGTGTCATTATCGAAAAGTATTTCCTTTTTGACTACTTTATATATTGTTTTATCCAAGGCAATACGAAGGATTCCATAGTAATAAAAACAAATAAGCCGGGGCATCACGTCGGAGGCATGCGCGGGAAGGGTGCACATAAAAAACATTTTTAACAGAAGAATACAATCTGGTGTCATTATCGACAAGTTGTTCCTTGTTGATACTTTATTATTTTATTAGTCCAAGGAAATCAGAAGGTTTTCCATAGTAATAAGAACAAATAAGCCAGGCATCCACGCGGGGGCATGCCCGGTGTACGATCTGACCAGCTCCCCTTTGGGCCCGATAGCACACTGCACAAATCCACTGAAACACTGCTCCGGGGTGATTTTTTTGACAATGTTACCAATTGTAATCCTGGGTAAAATATGGGGGAAAACTTTTAGTGTAGAGTAGTATTAAATAGAACATAGAACTTTTAAAGTGATGTCCTTTTTGCCTAGAACATCCCCCTACCGTATCTGAAACACTGCTCCCGGGGTGAATAGTCGTTTGACAATATATCCCCCCCTATACCAATTCTGATTTGGGAAAACGTATTATTGTCAAACAACTATTCACCCATGGAGCAGATTTCAGTAAAAGCCTAAGGAGGGTACTATTTTCCAGCAAGGGCACTTCGCTTGAAACTTTCTATTTTTCATTTTAATTACTACTCACATTCAATTTTTTCCCCCCGTTTTTACCCAGGATCAAATTTTGTTACTTTGTCAAACAACTATTCACCCGGGGACCAGTGTTGCTGTCGTTTTGGTGAGGTGTAGCTACTGGGGCCAGGGTAAGGGTGAGATCGCACACCGGGGAAAGGGTCGATACAGAAAAGACATTTTTAAACAGAAAAATACAACGTCTTTTTTGTCATTATCGACATGTATGTTCCGAAAAGACTACCCCCAAAACGTTTGTAAATTTTCGTTCTATAAAGAGTATTTCTAAAAATTAAAACAGCCGTGGGAAATTAAAAAATAGAAGGTGGGTTTTGGGGGGGGAGGAAAAAACCCCCCCAGTAAGGTTAGGTTACGTAATAAATGCACAGGTTGGTTATTAAATACAGGGGAGTTTTGGGGGGAAGGCGCAAGCCCCAGTTAGGCTAGGAAAGTATTGGTACGCCGTTTTTTTTGGGATCAATCCAAGTAGGTGTAACTGGAAACAAAAAAGTTCAGAAGTCATTAGCCAGGTGCAAATCGGGGCATGGAAAGTTCCCCTTTAAAACGGGTCCAAAAAGATGTATGTAACAGTAACAAATTTTATGTTTTTTTTTCATTGCAGGCAACCGCCCGTGGGGGTGACTGCTGATTGCTTGTGGCCCTGCCAGACATGGTACCATCGGACTGTCAAGGCATATCATCCTCATGGCGTAACCCGCAGGACACGACACGACATATCTGCCAGTTGTCGGTATATATCAATGACGCTTTTGGTCCCCCCTCCATTTATGCAATTCAATGGAAAAATAGAAAAATTATTACTCGAAGCATCTTTGCACATAGTCAATAAAACGGGGTAAAAAGGGGATGCGGTATATAAGGGGAAGGGTATATAGGCGGGTTGCGTCAAAAATCACGGCAGATTGGGATAGCCCCCGGTGTCATGGACTCGTCAGCAGGGGTTCTGGTGTTGTCGGTACCTTATAGGAGGGAAAAAGATCTGGTCTTCAAGTCGCTTGTGATCCCTTTCACTCTATGGTTTTGAACATGGGCACTAAATAGGACTTGAAGAGACCAAACGATGACTTTGGTAATAAGTGTCTTCGCAGAATCAAACTGATCCTTCCACCGGGTTGATCTGTAAAGACAAACCGGCTGGGGAGGGCCCAAAGGGGGGGCCCTAAGGTCGTGGCTGGGGGAAATTGATGTTTTTTTGTCGGAGTTGCTTTGGGTTTGGGAAAGGACCTGCATGGGGACTCGCGCGTGGGGGACCCCCCGGGGGTGGCGGCGTAGGGGGCGGCGGGGTGGGGGGGGGAGGCGTCGCGCCCCCTGGGTACGCCCCCCTGTTGATGGATTGAACCTAAAAGTTTATTAATTTAAATTTAAAAGGTTTTTTTGTTCATATATATCCTAAAAATTTTTTACTATTTATTTTTTCCAAACACTTGCTCATAACTTCTCACTTGCTGTAAAAATTTTTGAGGTCACTGGTTTGTAATTGCTGGACCTCCTTATCCCCCCTCAGCTTAAGTCCCCCTGGTGCCTGGCTGAAAAGCCCTGAGGGAGCTCCTGAGTAGCTGGGGCCCTGGCCCGGTCTGGGGTTTTCCCCACAGGGCCTTGATGAAGTGTATGTTTATGTTGATGTTGGGTTGTGTGCAGGGCATCTTTCAATGTTTGATAGTGTGGGATGCTGTGTTGCATCCCGGACGGCATCTGAGTGAAACCCCTTCAGCCTCTATTAGACCCCGGGCTAATAAAACCGTGCTTTAAAAATGTGCCCCCAGGGGCACCACCCCGGACTCAAAAAAGATGCCTTCTGATCTGACATAGTCTTTTATACAGCTCTACAATAAATTTCAATTTTAAAACAAAAATTCAATTATTTTAGTTTTTTTTTTGTAATGACAAGTATGCTAGGTTATACAATAAAATACTTTTTTAATACCAATAAATGCTTATTCGTAACATATTTATTTCTTATTTTTTATTGTCTCTATATGAAATTACTTTTAAAGTATGAAAAATAAGGGCGCCTGGCCCAGAATGCCAAGCAACGAACACTCCCCTTATCCTTTTGTATTGGGGGTCGAGTTTTATTATATTTGTCAATAAAATTTTTATCTTATCGATTTTTTTCAAAATTTTAAAAATTTTTCTTTGGGATTATATATATATATATTATAATATATTAAATTATATTATATAAATTACACACGACCTGTTTTCCCGACCTCCATTTTCTGGATATGGGATTTGCAGGCCAAAACCCCGGGCCCGGGGGATATGTCAGAGTCCCGGACAATTTTATTATTATTATTTATTAAAATTTTTTTTGGGTTTTTTTGGTTTTTACTTTTAAAATCCTGGTCCTTTTCGAAAATGGACAAGTTGCCCGGCGGTACGAGCGTCCCGTCACCCCTAGTCATGCCCGTGCCCCCAGGGCCGGATTTGACTGTGGAGGCCCGGGCACCCTTTTGGGTGTGGGGGCCCCTATTATTACATATTAGAAAAATTAGGGGGTCCCGGCGAAGGAGATGCGCAGTTGGGGGATTTTTTTGAAATTGTCCTTTTAGGAGCATTTTAAAGCAATAATCAAAGCAAAGTTGAGAAAAATATTAGCTATGCTATTGTGACAAAAGGGGGTACTCTATACCTAATTGGGAAAGTTTTTTTTTTTAAGTGGATCAGCTAAATGAAGTATTCAGTTTGAAAAGAAACACTTGATTTTGAGAGATATGAATCGGTCCCCCCTTGTAAAATTATAAAGATGGAAGCCTAAGCCCATATTTTCTGAAAATTTAAACCACGCATAGAAATTTTTTTTGATATAAAAAATTTCTGACGGGATTATTCCCAAAGGGTTTTTTATTTTAGTGAGTTTTTCTTGTAGTATATATGAAATTTTATAAACTTTGACCCCCACTGGTATAGCCCACAGTCGATGCCATGCTTACCAAAAAAAAGGGGTGTTGAATTCCGAAAGCATCAAGGCAATCAGCAATACTGCTACGCATTTGGATAAATAAAAGTTACTTTTTATTAAAAATTAAGGCCCCTTGATTAAAAGAAATTTATTATTAGATATACAAAGAATATGGTAAATTTCTAGTGTTTTCCTACTCTTCCCCTTCCCCCCAAAAAAGCTTTGGGGCCTGTGGAAAGGCAGGTTTTTTTGGGGGGGGAGAAAAAAATGCGTCGAAACGAGTATTTTTTTAGTTATTTTAAGACAAAAACCCCCGATCTTAAATTTTAAGTAATTTTTCCCAGCCCCGGAAAATTTTTCCGTAGCTCCTTGCGAGGGGTCCGTTCCCCTCGACCTCCCCTAAACTAACCTAACCCAGCGGGGGCTCTGCCCCCCTCGACACCCGATAATTAACCCAACCCCCTTGCAATAATCACCCGTAAATTTTACCTAACCTAATTTTACCCAACCTTTTTAACGGGGAGGCCCGCCCTCTAACTCCCCGGTAACCTAACAAATTTTATCTTACCCTAAGTGGGAGGGGTGGGGGGAGGGGGCTCAATACTCCGGGGTTTATATTATGTTTCTGAGGATCGTCAGGTTCACACGTCTCTGAACTAAAAGGAAATGCAACTATTTTCCCTACATCTAGGGAATTTTGACCACTTATATACTTCACCCCTAACTCAAAACAACTAGGTGGTGCGACGCACATTTTGTTACCCCAGCCAAATATCTATATTAGCCCAAGTCCCCAAACGTGTTTTGTGGAGAGACGGGGAGTAGTATGGGCAAACACTGTTATAATACCAGACAGTATTAAGTAAATAAATAAATATAAACAAAAATTAAATATGTGGAGGCCAGGGCTCCCAGATTGGCAGTTTCCCATTTTGTGGAGGCCCACCTGATTGTGCAGGCCCATGGGCGAGCTGCCCAACCTTTGCCCACTCCTAAATCGGCCCCTGGGCTCCCACCAGGTGGACAGCATGCTCAGCGGTCGTATGTTTACAGTTGGGCAAAGAAACACTCACGGTTCACCTGCAACCGTCTACGTCAGTCCCTGACTCCACTGCCCTAGGTGCTAGGAAGTCATATTTGAGACTAGTGAATACTTTTTGCTGCGCATCCGCTAGGTAGGCCAGAATGCTCAGCTATCGTATTGTTTACATTGGACACACGACACTCACGGATCACCTGCACCGCTCCGTCAGTCCCCATGACACCCCCACTGCCCCTGGTGCAGGAACGTCACTTGAGACTATTGAACACTTTCTGCTGCTCCTCCCGCCAGGTGGCAGCATTCTCAGCGAACGTAAGTCCGCGGCGGGCGTAGCTTGATATTGGTGGTTGCCGGACAGTAAATACTAGAGTAGGATAAACGTCCGGGGTGGGTAATGGCATCAGGACTGTTGCGATTCCGAACAGTGGCTTCCCCCATTAGTCGGGAAAACCGAGGTTGTGGTACTCTATATACGTATGATATTAAATCTTATATTATAATATTTTATATATATACTATATATATTATATATATATATTATATATATAGATATATATATTATATATATATTATATATATATAATTATATATATACATATCTATACATACATATATATATAATAATACATATCTATACATATATATATATTATATATATACTATTATACATACATATATATATACTATAATATATTATCATATTATATATATATATATATTACTATATATAATAGATATGTATATACTATATTAATATATATATTATATATATATATATACTATATATATGTATATATAGATATATATAATATATATTATATTACTATATATATATTAAATTACATATATATATACATATATATATAAATATATATATATATATATATACATATATATATAAATATATATATAATATTATACTATATACATATATTATATATTATCTATATATTACTATATATATATATATAACTATATTATATCTATATATATATATACATATATATATAATATATATATATATATTTATATCTATATATCTTATATCTCTATATATATATATAATATATTATATACTATATATATATATATATATACATATATATATACTATATATACATATTATATATATATTATATATATATATATATATATATATATATATATAATATATATATATATATATATATATATATATATATATGTTGATATTTCAGGGTGGCAAAGACACTCGTCATTCTTGGGGTTCTTTATGCGCGTGCAACGTTTCGCCAATGGCACTTGGCATCATCAGGTTAGGCATGATGAGAGTGTAGCTCCGTGACGGTCTGTGTATACCTGCCCTCCCTGGGCTGGTAGGAGATTCTTAGTTGATATTCTAGGTTGATACATGTTGATATTTCAGGGTGGCAGGGTCTTTGCCACCCTGAAATATCAACATGTATCAACCTAAGAATATCAATACTGTATATATATATATATATATATATATATATATATTATATATATATTATAGATATATATATATATATATATATATATATATATATGATATATATATATATATATATATTTATATATATATATATATATATATATATATATATATATATATATATAATATATATATACAGTAAACTGTCGATAAACCGAACCAAGTGGGGAAATGGTCGATCGCAATATCCGATAGTTTGGTTTAAGGATGATCATTGTCCCCCTCATAAACAGAACTCTTGAGGGGCGTCGTTCGTTTATACGTGTTCAAACAAAATTAACTATGTACAGTATTTACATCACAGTCTTTGATCAAACTTCAAATCTGTGTTCCTGACTGCCTTGGAGACACACCCAACATTCTTGCCCATTCCTAAACTTTAATCCTTCTGCTTACTGTATGCCTTCTTCCTTACTGTTGCTTATGTAGTCGTGCTTGAGTGCCATTAAAGTACCAGTAAGACGCCTTAGTCGAGCGAAGGACGAGCGAGCCCGTAGAAACCCGATAGCAAGGAAATTTGTCTGCTGTCATCTAAAACTCCATTTACCTTTGCCTTTATACGCTGAAACTGTTGTTTTATATATATGCCTAATTCAACTTTTTTCCACCAATCTGCTTAGTTACTCACTGAGACCTTTTGTGGCATTAGTTAACAACACAGTCGCCGCGTGAAAGCTGCCACAATGGACTGCACCATCGCTTTTTGCTAACCCAGAAGGAGGGCCGGCAAGTGGCGGAACAGAGAACATTCATCCCCACATAGCTACATGGTAAATAAGATGTAAAGAAGCATATATACCACTGTGTCTGTACCACAATGGTCTATGATCGAAGTTATCACTTACTAGTATAAATAAATGACCTATATGAGAAAATAATATAACTGTTTTGGGTTCCTTATTTATCAGGGTACCAAATTCATCGCCACATAAGCTACATGGTAAATAAGCTGTAAAGAAGCATATATACCACTGTATACTGTACCACAGTGGTCTATGATCGAATTTATCACTGACTAGTATAAATAAATGACCTACATGAGAAATAATAAAACTTGTGTTTTGGTGACATTATTTATCAGCGTACCACATTCATCGCCACATAGCTACATGGTAATAAGATGTAAAGAACCATATATACCACTGTATCTGTACCACAGTGTGTCTATGATCGAAGTTATCACTGACTAGTATAAATAAATGACCTACATGAGAAAATAATATGACTTGTGTTTTGGTGACATTATTTATCAGGGTACCATATTCATCGCCACATAGATACAAGGTAAATAAGATGTAAAGAAGCATATATACCACTGTATCTGTACCACAGTGGTCTATGATCGAAGTATCACTGACTAGTATAAATAAAAGACCTACATGAGAAAATAATATTACATGTGTTTTGGTTTCCTTATTTATCAGGGTACCAAATCATCGCCACATAGCTACATGGTAAATAAGATGTAAAGAAGCATATATTACCACTGTATATGTACCACAGTGTGTCTATGATCGAAGTTATCACTGACTAGTATAAATAAATTACCTACATGAGAAAATAATATAACTTGTGTTTTGGTGACATTATTTATCAGGGTACCACATTCACCGCCACATAGCTACAAGGTAAATAAGATGTAAAGAAGCATATATACCACTGTATCTGTACCACAGTGGTCTATAACCAAAGTTATCACTGACTAGTATAAATAAATGACCTACATGAGAAAATAATAAACTTTGTGTTTTGGTGACATTATTTATCAGGGTACCAAATTCATCGCCAGATAGCTACATGGTAAATAAGATGTAAAGAACCATATATACCACTGTATCTGTACCACAGTGGTCTATGATCGAAGTTATCTCTGACTAGTATAAATAAATGACCACATGAGAAAATAATATGACTTGTGTTTTGGGTTCCTAATTTATCAGGGTACCAAATTCATCGCCACATAGCTACATGGTAAATAAGCTGTAAAGAACCATATATACCACTGTGTCTGTACCACAGTGGTCTATGATCGAAGTTATCACTGACTAGTATAAACAAATGACCTACATGAGAAAATAATATAACTTGTGTTTTGGTGACATTATTTATCAGGGTACCAAATTCAAACGGCACATAGCTACATGGTAAATAAGATGTAAAGAACCATCCATATATACCACTGTATCTTTTCCACAGTGGTCTATGATCGAAGCTATCACTGACTAGTATAAATAAATTACCTACATGAGAAAATAATATAACTTGTGTAGTGGATTCCTTATTATCACGTACCACATTCACCGCCACATAGCTACATGGTAAATAAGATGTAAAGTAGCATATATACCATTGTATCTGTACCACAGTGGTCTATGATCGAAGTTATCACTGACTTGTATAAATAAATGACCTACATGAGAAAATAGTATGACTTGTGTTTTGGTGACATTATTTATCAGGGTACCATATTCATCGCCACATAGCTACATGGTAAATAAGATGTAAAGAACCATATATACCACTGTATTTGAACCACAGTGGTCTATGATCGAAGTTATCACTAACTAGTATACATAAATGACCTACATGAGAAAATAATATATAACATGTGTTTTGGTGACATTATTTATCAGGGTACCATATTCATCGCCACATAGCTACATGGTATATAAGATGTATAGAAGCATATATACCACTGTATCTGTACCACAGTGGTCTATGATCCAAGTTATCACTGACTAGTATAAATAATGACCTACATGAGAAAATAATATAACTTGTGCAGTGGGTTCCTTATTTATCAACGTACCACATTCACCGCCACATAGCTACAAGGTAAATAAGATGTAAAGAAGCATATATACCACTGTATCTGTACCACAGTGGTCTATGACGGAAGTTATCAATGACTAGTATAAATAAATGACCTACATGAGAAAATAATATAACATGTTTGGGTTCCTTATTTATCAGGGTACCACATTCATCGCCACATAGCTACATGGTTAATAAGCTGTAAAGAAGCATATATACCACTGTATCTGTCCACAGTGGTCTATTATCGAAGTTATCACTGACTAGTAAAAAAATAATTACCTACATGAGAAAATAATATAACTTGTGTTTTGGTGACATTATTTTTCAGGGTACCATATTCATCGCCACATAGCTACATGGTAAATAAGATGTAATGAACCATATATGTAATAATGGAGGACAACTAAAGGATAATTTCAATATATACATCTTTTTTTAATATTGAGCGCAAGTAGAGTAGTAGTGTACACTATACTGAGCCAAATTTTGTTTTGAAAACGTGAATAGTAAGGTCTGTAGCGAACGTGAAACTCTCCTCCATTATAACCACCATATATACCACTGTATCTGTACCACAGTGGTCTATGATCGAAGTTATCACTGACTAGTATAAATAAATGACCTACATGAGAAAATAATATGACTTGTGTTTCGGTTTCCTTATTTATCAGGGTACCAAATTCATCGCCACATAGCTACATGGTAAATAAGATGTAAAGAAGCATATAGACCACTGTATCTGTACCACAGTGGTCTATGATCGAAGTTATCACTGACTAGTATAAATATATGACCTAAATGAAAAAATAATATAACTTGTGTTTTGGTGAAATTATTTATCAGGGTATTGATTATTATTGACTATTTATTCATCGCCACATAGCTACAAGGTAAATAAGATGTAAAGAAGCATATATACCACTGTATCTGTACCACAGTGGTCTATGATCGAAGTTATCACTGACTAGTATAAATAAATGACCTACATGAGAAACTAAATACTTGTGTTTTGGTGACATTATTTATCAGGGTACCAAATGTATCGCCGTACCAACGATAAATAAGGTAGCGCTTTTCCGCGCATGCGCAGTAGGGGCCTGGCAACCCTTTATCATGGGTACACTTTATATCGTCACAACGCCCCAGATCTGCTGTTGACAATGAAGGTGAAGTGGGAAGTGAAGGTAGTGTGGATGTGGGTGATGTGGTAAGCGTGGATGCAGAGTGGAAGTGGATAAGGATGTGTGTGGATGTGGATAAGGATGATGGTGGATGTGGATGGATGATGAGGGTATCGATGTATTGTTAAAGGTACGTGCATGTGGATGTCGGGTGGATGTGGATGGATGATGAGGGTATTGTTGTATTGTTCAAGGTATGCATGTGGATAATGATGTCGAGTGGATGGGGATAAAGGGAATGTGTGGATAGAGGGCTTGTAATCCACGTGCACACTAATACATGTAAAAGGTACGGTAAGATTAGGTTACCGTACCTTACGGTAAGGGTACGGTAAGGTTAAGGTAACAGATAGTAAGAAGTAAAGTAAAAAAATAACACTAATGTAAGGCAGGATAGATGGCTGTTGGAGCCAGCAGAAGTGGTAATAATGGAGGAGGAAATTGAACAGACAGAGAAGGCCAATGAGGAGATATGTAGAGGACTGTTAATGACAAATGGTAAGAAGTGTTAATCTCTAGTGAGAAACAGGTTAACTTTCACCACTTTCTCTAGTGAGAGAGAGAAATTTTGATGAAGGTCCCCTACACAGATTTGTAAAGGTTAGAAAACTTACTTTAGAGGGTGTACATAGATTACACTAAACACTAGACCCGCAAAGGATCTCGTTAGACCCGAGGATGTACTTGGCTCTGAGCTTTGCTCGCTGGGTGATTGACCGCAGGAGTGTATGCCTCAATAAGGAGGTTGAGCCTTATCCCAAGTTACGGAAGGGTATGGAGAAATTCCAGTCGTGATTTCTCCCTACGGGCCTATGCCTTGGGGTAAAGGAATAACCATTACAGACTAGAGGGATGAGTCCAGTCGCGACTCTATATGGCTTCGGCCTAAGTAAATAAGAGATGAAGTGAGAAGGTGGAGTAAAGTCATTACTTTGATTATGTATCCGCAAACTGGTTAAATCTGCTCTTGGTGAGGGAGGTGAATAAATTAAGAACGCATTACTATTTAATTATTGTTTTTGTAAAGTTCATTTGAGAATTGTAATGTCCAACTTAAATATTTTTGGTTGTGGGTGGATGGAAGACCCTATGTGAATTTAAAAGGAGAGGAGTCATGATATGTTGTTGTATATATGTTACTATTTTCTTGTTATACTTAGCTAGATATCTGGTAGGATGTGTGATGAAGGACTGAGGAACAAGAACAAATTGGGGGGGGGGGAGGGGAAAGAAGCCATGTAATGCGAGAAAATGGGTTAATCCTGTGACTCACAATTGACGAAAAGTTTACATTGAGTGGTGAGAGTAAAGTAATACATATATATATATATATATATCAATCAATCATCGGGGGCATACGCCGGGGGGGCGCGTCACCTCACCCACCCTACGACGCCACTCCCGGGGGTCACCACGCGCGAGTTCTCATGCAGGCTCCTTTCTCATACCAAGCAGCTCTCGACAAGAAACATCGGAAATACTTTGGAACTCATCCTTCCGGCTTTGACTGAAATGAACTCCGCACTGTATTGTATGCTTATTGTACTTCACATCTGTAAAGGTTCCAGCGTGCGCTCGGCCTTGGTTAACCCACAAGGCCGCTATGAAATATGAGGTGCCTCAAAAAATTCTAAGTCCAGTCAGATCCAGTCCCGAGCGCTTCCTAGCTAGACTGAGCCCCAGTACACCCTTGATAAGCTTGATTACAGCTGGCTATGTAGTGCCTGTGTAAGGAACCAGGTACAGTTTGCATTAATTACTGCATATATGGATACGAAATGCTCTAAATTCGTACCACATCAACCTTTCTGATATATTTAAGCATATGTATTGCATAATAATCATATAGGGGAATATATTTATGTTTATAATACTCCGCGTATAATTGCCACCTCAGTGACGTCAGGCCAGGCTGCGAGTTCAGTACATTGGCAGCCATGGGCACAGAAGGTTGTGCAGATGGTGACTCCAGTATTTTTTGGAATGTAATAACGAGAAACCAAAGGAACTTTTATTTATGTGTGCCACAAACTCATTTTGCAAACCAAAGATTATTGCACTTGCATTAATAAACCGGCCACCTTGGGCTAAAATATAAAATGTGGTGTCGATAACTACCACTACGTAGTTATGCAAATCACCCCATCACGTATCGGCGCCATTTTACAGCCGTCACGGTGTATCTCAATTTTGAAGGTAAGTTGAAAGGCCTATTTACTCATGTAATTATGAAGTGTTTGATGATGTGATTATAATGAGAGGGTTAGGTAAGAGGGTTACACTGACTACAATAATTTCACGATTAAGTGAGTGATTAATTTACTGGGGATTTTCCTTAGATGGCCAGGGATTTTCTTTAGATGGCCAGGGATTTTTCCCCAGATTGCATGATTTTCCCTGTGACTTTCTCAAGTCTTATTAAAACTACGCACGTGGTTCGAGAGCATTATTTGACCTTATTTGAAGGGTTGATATGCGGGCGATTTTTGGCCGAGGTTATTTTGGTAACATTTAGGGGGTTATAGTGAGGTTAGGTTAGTAACTTTTAGGGGTTATAAGGAGGTTAAGTTAGTAACTTTTAGGGGGTTATAGTGAGGTTAGGTTAGTAACTTTTAGGGGTTATAGTGAGGTTAGGTTAGTAATTTTTAGGGGGTTATAGTGAGTAACGTAATGTTAAGTTAGTAACTTTTAGAGGGTTATAGTGAGGTTAAGATAGTAACTTTTAGGGGGTTATAGTGGTATCCGTTGATTCGGGCCGCCAGTTGAAACAGGCCGCCTATAGTAGCATGCATACCCAGCAGACAGTATACTTTGTGGTTAAGGTTAGGTTAGGTTAGGTATACTTAGTGGTTAAGGTTAGGTTTTGGTATACTTTGATGTTAAGGTTAGGTTAGGCTCGGTTAGGTATACTTTGTGGTTAAGGTTAGGTTAGGTTAGGTTAGGTATACTTTGTGGTTAAGGTTAGTTTAGGTATACTTTGTGGTTTAGGTTAGGTATACTTTGTGGTTAAGGTTAGGTTAGGTTAGGTTAGGTATACTTTGTGGTTAAGGTTAGGTTAGGTTAGGTTAAGTATACTTTGTGGTTAAGGTTAGGTTAGGTTAGGTATACTTTGTGGTTAAGGTTAGGTTAGGTTAGGTATACTTTGTGGTTAAGGTTAGGCTAGGCTAGGTTAGGTATACTTTGTGGTTAAGGTTAGGTTAGGTTAGGTATACTTTGTGGTTAAGGTTAGGTTAGGTTAGGTATACTTTGTGGTTAAGGTTAGGTTAGGTATACTTTGTGGTTAAGGTAAGGTTAGGTTAGGTTAGGTTAGGTATACTTTGTGGTTAAGGTTAAGTTAGGTATACTTTGTGGTTAAGGTTAGGTTAGGTTAGGTATACTTTGTGGTTAAGGTTAGGTTAGGTTAGGTATACTTTGTGGTTAAGGTTAGGTTAGGTTTTCATTAAAACCTATAAGGTTATGCATAAATGCATGCTTGGTATGCATTTAATATAGGCGGCCTGATTCAACTGTGTGGCCCGAATCAACTGTATTCGTTATAGTGAGATTAGGTTAGTAACTTTTAGGGGGTTATAATGAGGATAGATTAGCAACCCTTAGGGGGTCCATGGGGGGCGCAGCCCCTTCTGGCTAGAAAGATTAGGTTTTTCTTTGACCTCCTATGGCCAGCAAGCATGGTGGCCTAATGGAAAACTTGGGTTTTTGGGTAGGGAAGGCAGACACGGCTCATTTATTGCTCTCCCAAAATTGTCCAAATGTATACATATATCAATTAAGGAAAATTCCCTAGCAATGGGAATCTAGGGAAATCCCTAATTTAGGGAATTCCCTAGATTTTTACATATAGTGACTTTGATGATTTTTTTTGGAGCCATAAATCACTTATATTTGCTTCCCCCACCCAAAAACCCCGTATTCCCGCCAGTTCCCCTGGCTTGTTGGCTATAGGGGGAAGAAAAAAAAAATAGGGGTGAAGGACTTCTTCCAAAGTTTTACCGAAACATCAACTTGCCCCAGCCACGAGCCTTGTGGGCGCCCCCTTGGCCTCCTCCACGCCGGATTGTCTCTTACTGATACAACCCGATGGGAAGGATCGGTTTCAGGGTAGCGTGCCACATGCCGAAGCCGAAGTAGCCGAAGTTGGCGCTGACGGACTATGCAGGTAATAGGCCTCGATTCAGTCTCACGGTGCAATCGCTGATTTGATACGTAATCATCCCAGCGATACCCCATGATTTTGCGAAGACACTTATTACCAAAAGCATTGATTCGTCTCTTCAAGTCACTATTTAGTGTCCATGTCTCACAACCATAGAGTAAGACAGGGATCACAAGCGACTTGAAGATTTTGTCCTCCTGCACAGGTACCGAGAACGCCAAATACTCCCGCTGAGCGAGTTCATAACACCGTGGGCTATGCCAATCCGCCGTAAGACTTCTTGACGTGACCCGCCGTCATTATGGACTGCGCTACCATGGTATGTAAAACTTTCCAAGATCTCAATGTCCTCGCCACACGCATGAACAGACTATACTGCTTCATCTAGTAAGTCTCCAAACACCTGGACCTTGGTCTTGAGCCAGGAGACCTCAAGTCCCAAAGGCTTTGCCTCCTCGTGCAGCGCCTCGAGAGCCATCACCAGGACCTCCAGCGATTCAGCAAAGATTACTGCATCATCGGCAAAAACAAGATCAGTGATCTTGGTGTTGCCGACGGATGCTCCACAATCACTTTGATCTACAACCTTGTCCAATACCCAGTCCATACAAGCGTTGAAAAGTGATGGGGCAGGGACGAACCTTGCCTCACTCCTGTATTCACAGGAAAGAAGCTGGATACACCTGCCCCACACTTCACAGCACTCTCAGTCCCAGAATACAGACCAGTTATCAAACCAATAGTCCTTGCAGGAATCCCGCGAAGTCGCAGAAGATCCCAGAGTGACTCACGATGCACTGAGTCAAACGCCTTCTTGAGATCAACATAGGCTGCAAGCATTCCCTGTCGAAACTCACGTCGGCGTTCCACCAGGACACGAAGCGCTAGGATACGGTCCGTGTTGACTTACCAGGCGTGAACCCAGACTGCTGAGGTCTCTGATGCTTCACCAGAGGACTGCGAATTCGTGTCATCAATAGATGGGCAAGCACCTTGCCTCGTACGCTGAGCAGTGTAATACCGCGGTAATTGTTGCAGTCCTGACGGTCCCCTTTCCCTTTCCAGATAGGGACGACCAGCCCCCTTTTCCAGTCAGGAGGAATGGTACCTGATTGCCACACGGCAGTCAGGACAGCATGCAACCCGCGGATCATGGCCTCACCCCCAGCTTTGAGGAGCTCCGCACTGATATTACAAACACCAGCTGCCTTTCCACCCCTCAACTTTGCTACAGCCTCTCTGACTTCGTCAAGAGAGGGTACGGTTTCGTCAATGGGAGGATCGGCATCCACTGCCTGTAACCCAGTGGTGTGAAGCTGCTCAGTTGGAGGGTCCACCGTGAACAACTGCCCAAAGTACTCAGCCCAACGAGCCATCTGCCCATCCATGTCCGACACGAGGCGCCCATCTGCTGTTCGAATAGCACTCGCCCGAGAAGGAGACTTGGAACGGAGCTTCTTCAGGGCTCGGTAGGTGGGTCCGAGGACATTAGCGTTCAAATGACCCTCGACATCCTCAGCGAGACTCCTGACATACCTCTCCTTGTCTCTCCTCAGGAGGGTTCTAGTCCGGCGTGACAGAGCCCTGTGCTGGTACTGGTTCCCAGCCAGCCTGGCAGCGCGACTCTCCTCGATTTTCTTCAGCGTCTCCGTCGAGACAAAATCACGCCTTGACCTCGGGCGCTCCCCAATACACTCCTTGGCAGCCTGTAGAGTTTCACGTTTGAAGGTATCCCACAGTTCTACAGGGTCCCCGAGAGCACCGTGCACATCAAACCGATTTGAGACTGCCACCGCATACTCATGAGCACATGTCAAGTCCTTCAGTTTCTCAAGATGAAACACAGTATGGTTACCTCGTGAGATTCTTCTGGACTTGACATGAAGCTTAAGTGTAGCAACAACAAGTCTGTGATCTGTTCCAAAGAACTCGGCACTCCGGTAAACCCTGCAGTTCTGGAGGATCCTCCAACGAGTACTAACGAGGATGTGGTCGATCTCCTTAGCTACCCCTTCGGCATTACTATACCATGTCCAGCGGTGCAGCTCTGGTCTCTGATACCAAGAACCTGCAATTCTCAACCTTCTGGACCTTGCAAAGTTCAGAAGCAGAGAACTGTTGGTGTTTCTGGTACCGGAGCCATGGGGACGAACACATAACTCGTAGCCATCTCTCACAGTGCCAGTAGTAGCATTGAAGTCGCCAAGACAATGAGTGTGTCCCGAGGAGGACACTGGTCTAATACAGAGTCGAGTTTGGCGTAGAAAGGAGTATATATACATATATAGCTAGTAATTAAATGCTCACAATTTTTCTTCACTCCTCAGTCCTTAATCAGTTATATATAGGCTCCGGCAATATTTTATACCCGCGGTCGCTAGTGACGTCACGGCAAGAAGGCGAGGTAAGGAAAAATACACGAGCTCTCTCTCTCTGGCCAGCCCTTGTTGCGAACACACGCTCGGAGAGTCGTGTCTTACAACCCTTTTCGAAGGTATGTGTGGGGCGGTGTACTTATAAGGATGTATAGGGCATTGATTAGTTATGTATTGGACATTATATTTCATTGGGTTATGTGTATTCAGGGTCTGGAGCTGAGCTGAGCTAAGTGAGCTGAGCTGAGCTGAGTGGGTGGTTTTAACCCTGAGGGACCCACGTGTGTGCTGATGGTGGTGGTTGTGTGTTGCTGAGCTGTGCTGAGTGGATGACTCGCTGATACACCAGTATATAGAGCTAAGGCCATGAATTCATCGCGAGTGTTTGTGTGTAGATAGGTACATTACCTAGTGACGGTGGTTAGGAACTTTTGGGATTATGTTAAGCCCGCGTGAGAATTGAGTCGTTTCGGGTATTATTATTGTTTAGTAATTTTTGGTGAAAACCTTAGAGTGGGGATGTAAATACTGGTATCAACACAGTGATAATTATACAGAAACCCTGTTAACGAGTCGTTTATTGAGTCCCACTTATCCTCATATATTCTCTAAATCTGTAATTTTTTTTCCCACTTATTGTGGGTGGTGGTAGAGTAATCGCCAGGTTTGTGGAGCCCTTCAAGTTAACATCAAGCTATAAGGGGGGGCGCTACACACTGTTTCATCCTCACCCATGTCACACATCTGGCACACTTTGCTGCGGGACTCAGATCATCTATAGTTCCTTGCATTTACATCCAAGCACTGTGTTCTGGCTTGGAAGAGAAGGTCGCCACTCAGGGTTCCATCATACACACTTTCATACGCTGGGGCCTCTTTCTCTTTATACCATTCTAGTGTTTTCTTTGGCTCCGTCTCATTCTTCCACTTACTCAGCCCCACATACTTCACTACTCTATCGATCTCAATTTTCCACTTTCTCACATCCCACTCAAGGCCTTCTTCATCACCGATCATCATCTTCCATTCAACAACATTCGGTCTTCCATCTATCAGTTGGTACATCCACCAAAATCGCAATCCACTTCTATCTACCATTTTTTGGCATCGCTTCCCCCATTTACATTTGCATTCTACAGAGTACTCCGTGGTGTAGGGGAAGCACGCTCGATGCACAACCGAGAAGTCCCGGGTTCAATCCCCGGGCGGAGCGGAAACAGTTGGGCTGTTTCCTTAAGACCCGAGCCCCTGTCCACCCAGCAGTGAATGGGTACCGGGTGTTAGCCGGGGGTTTGTAACCCGCCTCCCGGGGTGCTGGCTTCGGCCAACACTATAAGCACTAGCAGACAGCTCTCTAGGGGTAGTTTGTGAGAGAGCTGTCTGGTTACAGTGGAGGTCCATCTCAGCTGCGTCGATACGACGAAATTATTCAAACATCGAACAATATTCAAACATCATTCACTCCACAAATAATCTTTTCGTGCCAATCTTGTGTCCTCCATTCGTTCCAGTCTGATCTTATACCTAAGTGTTGCTTTCGAATGTCTCTCCCTAAATGTACTCCATCCCATGTCACCTCTCAAACCTTCAGTCGCTGCATACCTGGGTGCATTCAGTGCCATTCTTGCTACTCTATTCTGTCCCACTTACAATATCTCTATTTCACTCTCATTCCATGCAATCACCTCCATACCATACATAATGCTTGGGACAGCTACACTCTTCCACACTTCCCTCAACACATCATACTTGCTTGCCCTCATCCTTGCAACACTCCCAAGTCGACCAACCCACTGATTGACCTGGCTGATCTTTTCAGCCTTTGCTTTTTTCCACATCCATTGGAACTCATGCACATCCCTAGGTACTTGTATTCACTAGTTTGCTCTAATTCATTCTCTCCCAGTCTCTATGTAGCGTTTCTGTCATCCTCTGTTATATTTACTATCATCACCTTACTTTTCTCATTGCTAAATCTTACTCCAAAGTCTCTCCCATACTCATTCACCACTTCTAACAGTCTCTGGAGTTCCTCGGCCGACTCACTCATAACTACCATATCATCTGCATACATTAACAAACTTATTTTGTCATTTCCTACTCTCACTCCTGCATCCATTCTTCTCATCCTTACTGCCAGTTCCTTAGTATACAGACTAAACAAGGTTGGGGACAGAGTGCATCCTTGCCTAACACCTCTCTCACTCCTCACCCACTCTGTTTCTATATTACTTATAGCTTATATTTTGCTCTAGTATCATAGCTCATACATGCTCCTCAGTATGTTCACTATCTTTTGGCTCAACCCAACCTTTTCCAAAACCTTGCATAACATTTCTCTGTTTACTGTATCATAGGCTTTCTCAATGTCTAAGAACCTTAAGGTACAGTGGCCCGTACCGAGAGTCATGGCGGTAGAGCGACGAACGACGAACGGCAGACCTTCGCTTACCATATAAGGGGGTATGTTTTGGAAGGAAGAGCAGCGAGGAAGGTTGGCGGTCAAGGTTGAAGACACGGGTACCCCCGTGTCTTCGCTTAACCTTCGATGAATTTTTATTACATTCCTAATCTGGAGGGATTAAGAGATATGTTAACAATATACTTTCCAATATGTATTTAAGTATAAGTATAAGATTATTAGGTATTACATATGCGGCAATAAGTGATTTCAGTGACAATAATGCAGGAGGTTCATGGTAGCGGGGTGGCTATTGCTTGAGCCTGCCGCCATCCTCAAGGTCGCTGCCAAACCCGCCAGCAAATTTCTATTACCGCACATGTAAACATGTGCGGTAAGAGAAACTTAAGGCGTTTTCTGCGGGGGATTTTTCGTTGCAATCGGAAAATTTTCGGTTGCAAACGGTCACAACAACAACAACAAATGTTTGCGGGTCTGGCCAATCATCTTCCCTGGATGGTTGAACAGGGATCGAAATTTGAGCAACCGAAAATGTTTTGGTTGCAATCAGGATCCCCGCAGAAAACGCCTTTACGTATACACGCCTCTACTGTTAATTAACTTCATTAAATATATATTTCACCAACTTCATAGCCTATCGCAACGTTTCTGTTTAAGATTTTTGATGAGTATACGGCAAATTCGCATTAAAGACTATTTATAGTCGCACAAAGGCAACGAAATTTGAAGGAACACTGTTACCAATACAGTGCCGCGTGAGACCTCAACCAACCCTGCATTCCTGTCTACTCTCGGTAACGATTTGAAGGTTCTGCCGCTCGTCGATACCTCGCCGTTCGTCGCTCTACCGCCTTGACTCTCGGTACGGGCCCGTGTCTTTCCCTCCCTTTCATTCTTTTCAATTAGTTAATTCACCACAAACATGTTGTCCTCTGCTCTCCTATCCACTCGAAAATCATTTTGCTCCTCACCTAACACCATAGCTCTCTCCAACCATTTACACAACCTTTCATTTAACACTGCACTGAAAACTTTACCTACTGTATTCATTAGGACTATTGGTCTATAGTTCTTCAATTCACTCTTACTCATGTATCCTCCTTTATGAACTCTACATTCATTCCATTTTCTAGGTACCCTTTCTTCCTCCCACACACGGTTAAATAGGTCAGTCATTCTGTCAATCACCACCTCACCTCCATTCTTGTACATCTCATATGGTATTGCATCCGGGCCTGCTGTTTTTTCCATTCTTGTGCTTCCTAACACACTTATCTACGTCATCCCTGTTAATCCATTCATTCAACTCTTCCGCATCTTTTCTTTCCAACGTTATACATTCTGGTCTTACGTCAAAGATTTCGCCCATGCCTCTAATGTCTTCCCAAAAGTGTTTTATAACCTCTTTGATTTTTGTCTCATCTGTTACACATTCAGCACTTACTTTCAAGGCGTTCACATCTTCATTCCCAGCCATCTTTTCTCCTCTCATGAATCTGTACCACTCACGCCCACCTGTAAGTCCTTTCTCTTTCAGGGATCGGATCTTACTCCTGTCACACATAACTTTCGCATCTCTTATCTTTCGTTTTGTTAGTCGCTGCTGTTTCATATATTCTGTCCATGCATTCTGGTATTCATCCTCCGCTTCTTCACTTTCTTGCCTCCTTTTCTTTAACCCTCTACATTTCCTGTTTAACCTTTTTCGTTCCTTCCTTGCCTCTCTAATATCCTCATTCCACCATGGTTTATTCACTCTCTTTCTTCCATTTGTTTTGTCTAATAATCCCTATACTTTTAAGTGCAGCGCTCCTCACATTTTCCGTTAGTCTCTCATTTAGCTCATTCACCTCCTGTACTCTTTCTCTGTCCCACATCTCACTCAGACACACTTGAAAATCTTCCCATTTTGCATCTCTCAACCTCCATTTGTTCTTCACCGTCCTTACTTTTGGCTCACTTTTATTCCACATCATACAGTCCACTACAAGCATATTATGATCAGACACAATATCAATTTTTCCCTCTTCACCTATCCACATTCGAGCAACACTCTCGCATTTTGCCATTCACCAACGCATAATCAATTGCAGACTCTTGGTTCCTTGTATTCCACGTCACGCGACCCTCTGCCAGTCTCATTCAGGTTTTCTAGCTCCAACTCATCTATAAATTCAGCAAGCATTTCTCCATTTTGATTTATTTGCTCTCCTAGCATACCCAGATGCGCATTCATATCACCCATAACCATCACACTCTCTCCGGCATGGTCTCTAAAAATCTTCTTTATAATGTTTACTTCATTCTATTCTCTCTCCCTGCTCGATCACCTTCAACCGTCATGTACACCACAATCACTATAAACTTTTTTTCCTTGTCGTTCTGACCCAAACATTCTACTCTAGCAGCAAGAACATCCTCACTCATGGCACTGTTACCCACGTCTATCTCATCTACTTTAAGGTTTCCTTCCTTTCTATGAAGAAAGGCAACCCCTCCTCCTAGTTTCTCTTGTTTTTTTCGTCCTTTTCCAATCATCTCATACTCACTATCATGCATTCGTATATCGTCTCTTAAATGGGTTTCAGTCACACCAACTAGTTCGAATTTCCATTCACTCAATTCCTTGCATACATCCTCATATTTACCAACACCCCAACCCCTCACATTTATACATCCAAACTTCATGTATTCTCTCGCCTGGGTGGTGTCTTTTGTCTGTCCTCCTCGTCTCCTCAAGTGATTGTTTTGATTTCCGGCTAGTTCCTGTTGGGCTGTGCGGCCCCTCCTTCTGATTTTTCTGCCGCATTCCTCGGTGCTGTTATTGGCACCGGGTTCACCTCTCTCCTCTTCACTCTTAGTATTCGTCGCTCCCAAGGATTTCCCATGATTATGTAAAAATTTTCTGTGTTCTTTTCAACTTCATTTTTGGCTTTTGCTTCCTCCCTCAGTGTCTTGTCATTGTGATGCTCCTCTTTTGACATGTCGTGTGCCACCCTAACGTGTCTGTACACCACTTTCTTTGCTTGCTTTAGCCTAAATCCATTTATCATGATCCTTTCTTTCAGTCCACTGTTTACTTTCACAAGTAGGGGCCTGGCTCTTATTGCCTCACCTTTGTCATCAACCAGTCCATTGTATCTTCCAATTATATTTATGTGGGCTAGATCACTATCATAACAGGTCAACCCAATCTCATTACATATTTCAATAAACACCATTCTGTCATGCTTTTCTTTTTCCTTTCTGATTTATAAGTTCATACCAGTCAAAATCTCCTCCTGTACGTCATACATAATTATATTGTCCTTGCGATCTAGTCTGCTCTGGATCTGTTGAGTTGTTTGCTGAATCACTTCATCCCCACTTGCTTGTTTGCTTGTGTCATTCTTAATGTTCTCATAAACTTTCCTTGCCTCAGCCAATAGAACATCCTTATATGATGAACTAACGTGTTCTTCCACTTCATCTTGTACCTTGGTTTTCAGTTCAGCAATATTCTCCCGAACTTCCATTACATTATCCTTGATATGTGACTCTATCTTATCCTCGAGGCTAATCATTTTTGCTTCCAAGGTTCCGAGCCTATTCATCAGACTATGGGTGCCTTCCGAGTTTCTTTCTACTACTGCATTTAAATGGACTGATTTTGCCTCCATGTGACTCAGTCGGTCATCAAACTTCTTCTCCTTGTCCTGCCTTTTAACCCTATCGGCTCTCATCTCGTCCACTGTATGTTCCAAAACTTGATGTTTACCTATCGTTTCTTTCAGTTGTTCACTGATTCTTTGAAGCTGACTATGTAGCTTGACACTTCCCAGTTGACAACGACTGCAGTTGTAACTCAGCTGTTTACCTGCTTCGTTCTCGTTCATGAACTCGTACACAGCTTCAGGTATATTATCACATTCAATATGAATCCAATCATCACATACCTCACATGCAAGTGCATCATCCAAATCCGTCACCTCTACTTGACACTTTCCGCACTTATGTGCATCCACCTCGCCCTCCGGCACGTCTCCCTCCTGTGTCTTCATCATCCCTTCGGGTTTAAGTTCCTTAGATCTTGCTCCTCTACCCACACCCGAGCCTTGTTTCTCACTTCCCTTGTTGTTGCGCAGCCTTCTCCTACATCCTGCCATTCTCTCCTACCTGTGAGGCTGTGATGTAGCACACAACACGGACTGGCCTCTCTCCTATCTGGCCTCTCTTCTACCTCAGAGTCTGGCGTCCTGGGTCTATGAACACGGACTGGCCTCTCTCTTACCTCACAGGCTGGCGTCCTGGGTCTATAACACGGACTGGCCTCTCTCCTACCTCCAGGAAAGTCAACAAAACAGATCTCCAGCAATCACAACCGTGTTTGTAGCAGCTACCACGTGTGTGCACGAACAGA
This sequence comes from Chionoecetes opilio, assembly GCA_016584305.1. Lineage (NCBI taxonomy): Eukaryota > Metazoa > Arthropoda > Malacostraca > Decapoda > Majidae > Chionoecetes > Chionoecetes opilio. Next base: position 24,744 of record JACEEZ010013728.1, read on the forward strand.
AACACGGACTGGCCTCTCTTCTACCTCAGAGGCTGTCGCCCTGGGTCTATAAACACGGACTGGCCTCTCTCCTACCTCAGTCTGGCGTCCTGGGTCTATAACACGGACTGGCCTCTCTCCTACCTCCGGGAAAGTCTGACAACAACAACCTTGTCACTGGTTTGTTGGTCACCATCACCGATAGTAACATTTTCAAGTGTAAAATAAAGAAGAAACAAAATCGATCAATAAATCTAATCCTTGTTTGTTCATGTGTATTTTAGTTTTGTGTATGTTTGTGTGTTTGTTAATATTAGCATTGGTTTTTGCCTTATCAAGATTTGCGTATTTCCTATTTGTATATGACTTTTTATTCACATATTAATTTTTGTATGTTATTAACTATTGCTTATATAATAATTGTCTCTGGTAGTATTTTTAAAGGTAATGCGATTTATTATTTATATTATTTCTCGGGCCTTATTTATCTGACCTAAATCGGCAATTATGTCTCGCAACAGGTCTGTATAATAATAAGAGCTCCGGCTCAACAGACCAAGCCTTATAATATATACATGTATATATAGTTTACATTACGTACTGTATTGCTAAAGGACCAAATAAATGTATCAGTATCAGTATCAGCAAAAGTGTCTCTCTCTCTCTCTCTCTCTCTCTCTCTCTCTATCTCTCTTCCTCTCTCTCTCTCTCCTTCTCTCTCTCCTCTCTCTCTCTCTCTCCTCCTCCTCTCTCTCTCTCTCTCTCTCTCTCTCTCTCTTCTCTATCTCTCTCTCTCTCTCTCTCTCCCCTTCTCTCTCTCTTCTCTCTCTCTCTCTCTCTCTCTCTCTCTCTCTCTCTCTCTCTCTCTCTCTCTCTCTCTCTCTCTCTCTCTCCTCTCTCTCTCTCTCTTCTCTCTCTCTCTCTCTCTCTCTCTCTCCTCTCTCTCTCTCTCTCTCTCTCTCTCTCTCTCTCTCTCTCTCTCTCTCTCTCTCTCTTCTCTCTCTCTCTCTCTCTCTTCTCTCTCTCTCTCTCTCTCTCATCTTCTCTCTCTCTCTCTCTCTCTCTCTCTCTCTCTCTCTCTCTCTCTCTCTCTCTCTCTCTCTCTCTCTCTCTCTCTCTCTCCTCTCTCTCTCTCTCTCTCTCGTATAAGGACCTGAAACTATTGAAACGGTTTTAATCAGTATATCACAGGAGGTGAAATAGCCAAGGGAAGAGTGTAGAAGACTGTTAACTAAGGAGACCCAGTTTGAAGAGGACCTGCTAGAAAGCGATACTATAGCGTCAAAGCTCACAAGAAGAAGAAGACAAAGTAATACATTGAAAATTCTCTTATAGTTTGCAGAGATAGAGAGATAAAGGTCGAGCAGGTATATTCATGTTTGTATTGCTGTAATTATTCTCTCTCTCTCTCTCTCTCTCTCTCTCTCTCTCTCTCTCTCTCTCTCTCTCTCTTCTTCTCTCTCTCTCTCTCTCTCTCTCTCTCTCTCTCTCTCTCTCTCTCTCTCTCTCTCTCTCTCTCTCTCTCTCTCTCTCTCTCTTTCTTATTTTCTGTTTCCCTCTCTATCTCATTATCTCTTTTTCCTCTTTGTTCTCTCTCTCTTTTTTCTCATGGTGAAAAAAATAAGTAAATGAGAATGAAAAAATCAAAAAATGAATAAATGGAAAAACAAAGAAAAATGATAAAAAGGAGAATGAGAAAAATGGAGAATGAGAGAAAATCAGAAAAGAAGAGAGAGGAGAGAGAGAGAGAGGGGAAAAGAGAGAGAGAGAGGGGAAGAGAGAGAGAAGAGAGAGAGAGAGAAGAGAGAGAGGGGAGAAGAGGAGGAGAAAGGAGAAAGAGAGCGAGCGAGCGAGCGAGGGCGAGGAGGACAGGAGAGGGGAGAAGAGAAAAGAGAGAGAGAAGAGAGAGAGGGGAGAGGGAAAGAGGGAGAGAGAGAGAGAGAGGGGAGGAGAGGAGAGAGAAGAAAAGAGAGAAATGAAAAAACGAGATAACAAATATAAAGGGGAAAATGGAGATAAAAGGTGGAAAATGACATATAATAATGAGAAAAGTATGAGAGTAAAAGAGATAAGAGAAAAAGAAAGGAGAGAGAGAGAATCAGAAAAGAAGAAAAAAAGAGAGAGAGAAGAGAAGAGGAGAAGAAAAGAGAGAGAGAGAAGAGAGAGAGAGAGAAAAAGAGAGAGGAAAGAGAGGGAAAAGAGAGAGAGAAGATAAAAGAGGAGAAAGAGAGGGAAGAGCGGAAAGGAGGGGAAAAGGAGAAAAAGATCAGAAATGAAAAAAAAATGCCGTATGGGTAATGAAGAAAATGGAGATAAAAAAATTGAGTAAAAGAAAATGGGAAGAGATGGGGGGGCAATAAAAAATTTTGGGGCTGTGGAACGTGAAGTCGCTACCCAAAAAACATTGGCGGTCTACGTGTGTTTTTGCTCCCGCTGTTTTAAGTGCCAAGGGTGCCATAGGGGGAGTCCAGGGGCCCAGCCCCACCAGGGAAAAGAAACCTCCAGGCATGACTGGTGGGTATCCATGGTGTGGGACTGTCATAGCCGGAAAAGACTGTGAGGGGTTTGGTGGTCGGGCCCAAAAGGCTACTCCCCCCCCTTCACTGTCAATATCTGTCTTATCAATACGGTATTTAACAATGTAGTACTGCATTCTGCTAGGGGTTGGCTGTTTTTTGGGCCCGTGTAAACGTGTCATGTCATGTGTCAAGGGGTGCTGTCAACATTTTCATGTCATGTTAAAGGGGGTGCTGTCATCATTTTGTCATGTCATGTGTCCAAGGGTGCTGTCAACACTTGTCATTCACGTGTCAAGGGGGGGTTTGTCAACCTTGTCATGTCTGTGTAAAGGGTGCTGTCATACCTTTGGGTCTTTCATGTGTAAAGGGGTGCTGATACACTTGCATGTCATGTGTCAAGGGGTGTGTCATAAATTTGTCATGCCCATTTCAAGGGGGTGCTGTCATACACTTGTCAGTCTGTGCAAGGGGTGCTGTCATACACTTGTCTGTCTGTGTCAAAGGGTTCTGTCATACACTTGTCATGTTTGTAAAGGGCTGCTTCAACACTTGTTTTTCATGTTCAAGGGGTGCTGTCATCACTTGTCATGTCACGTGTAAAGGGGGCTGTCATAAACTTTTCATGTCACTTCAGGGGTGCGTCTAAACTTTCATGTCACGTGTCAAGGGGTGCTGTCATACCTTGTCATGTCACGGGGCCCAAGGGGTGCTGTATACACTTGTCATGTCAGTTTTTAAGGGGGTGCTGTCATACCTTGTCAGTCAGTGTAAAGGGGGTGCTGTCATCACTTGTCATGCATGGGGGTAAAGGGGTGCTTGTCATACACATGTCATGTCTGTTCAAGGGGTGCTGTATACACTTGTATGTCCTGTCGGGGGGTGCTGTCAACCTTGTCATGTCAGGGGTCAGGGTGCTGTCATCACTTTCATTCACGTGTAAAGGGGGGTGCTGTCATACACTTGCATGTCCGTTAAAGGGGGCGTCATACACTTGTCTGCCCCATGTGTCAAGGGTGCTGTCTACACTTGTCATGTCAGGTTAAAGGGGGTGTTTTTCATACATTTGTTGTCCGTGTCAAGGGGGTGCTGTCATCATTTTGTCATGTCACTGTCAAGGGGCTTTTCATAACTTGTCTGTCATGTGAAAGGGGTCTGTCATCACTTGTCAATGTCATGTTTTCAAGGGTGCTGCATACACTTGCCCATGTCACGTGCAGGGGTTCTGTCATCACTTGTCATGTCACGTGTAAAGGGGGTACTGTCTACCTTGTCTGTCTTTTGGGTAAGGGGGTGCTGTCATACATTGTCATGTTTGTCAAGGGGTGCTGTAACCTTGTCATGTCCGTGTCAAGGGGTCTGTCATAAACTTGTCATTCATGTGTCAGGGGGCGCTGTCATACACTTGTCTGTCATGTCAAGGGGTGCTGTCATCACTTGACTGTCACGTGTCAAGGGGGCTGTCATCACTTGTCTGTCATGTGTAAAAGGGGTGCTGCATACCTTGTCATGTCATGTGCAAGGGTGCTGTCATAAACTTGTCTGTCCCTGTCAAGGGTCTGTCATACATTTGTCATGCCCGTGTCAAGGGTGCTGTCTACATTTGTCATGTCATGTGTCGGGGGTGCTGTCAAAACCTTGTCATGTCTGTGCCCAATGGGCGGCGTCATAAACCTTGTTTTTGTCATGGGGTAAAGGGGTGCTGTCATACACTTCCCTGTCTGTGTAAAGGGGTGCTGCTACACTAGTCATGTCACGGTCAAGGGGTCTTTTCTACAATTGTCATTCACGTGAAAGGGGGTGCTGTCAACCCCCTGCCCCATGTCATTGTCAAGGGGTGCTGTCATACACTTGTCATTCATGTGTAAAGGGGGGGCTGCAACTTTTGTCAGGTAGTTTTCGGGGGGTGCTGTCATACACTTACATGTCATGTGTCAAGGGTGCTTCATACACTTGTCATGTCACTTCCCAAAGGGGTGCTGTCATCACTTGTCATGTCACGTGTCAAGGGTGCTGTCATCATTTTCATGCCCAACGTGTCAAGGGGGGGCTGTCATACATTGTCTTTGTCATGTGTCAAGGGGGGTGCTGTAAACACTTGTCTTTTGTCATGGGTGCGTCATCTTTGTCATTTCACTGTAAAGGGGGTGCTGTCATACCTGTCATGTCACGTATAAAGGGAGGGGTGTGATACCTTGTCAGACGTTATGCCGGGTGCTGTCCAAATGTTTGTATGTGTCTAGTAAGATCCAAAATACGGGTGTCATTCACCCAGGGCCCTTGTCCCGCAGCCGCTGTTTGTCTTAGGCATAGGAAAACCCAGGGCACCGGGAAACTCTCGTCACCAAAATTTCTCGCCGAATACACCTACCTAAAAGACATTCCCCCTCTACTCTTAAATCGTTTAATGGTAATAAATTACAATGGAATACGTTTTTTGGGCTTCAAGGGTTTAAATTTAATTTTTTAAATATAAAAAAATTAAAAAAATATTTTAAAAAAAAAAACTAAAATTTTTTTTTTTTTTTTTTTTTTTTTCTCTCTCTCTCTCTCCTCTCTTCTTCTCCTCTCTCTCTCCTCTCTCTTCTCTCTCTTCTCTCTCTCTCTCTCTCTTCTTCTCTCTCTTCTCTCTCTCTCTCGCTCGTCTCTCTTCTCTCTCTCTCTCGTCTCTCTCTCTCTCTCTCTCTCTCTTCTCTCTCTCTCTCTCTCTCTCTCTCTCTCTCTCTTCTCTCTCTCTCTCTCTCTCTCTCCTTCTCTCTCTCTCTCTCTCTCTCTCTCTCTCTCTCTCCTCTCTCTCTCTCTCTCTCTCTCTCTCTCTCTTCTCTCTCTCTCTCTCTCTCTCTCTCCTCTCTCTCTCTCTCTCTCTCTCTCTCTCTCTCTCTCTCTCTCTCCTCTCTCTCTCTCTCTCCAAAAAAGTCTTCCAAGGTAAACTTTATTTCATGAATAACTTTTTTTTTTTTTTTTTTAAATCTGTTAGGAGACAGATTAAATAAATAAAAAATACATATAACATGAAATACAGATGAATTTACATATTTTCTATTTCTGTGAGGGACGTTTTCACATCAATAGGCCTATGTCTATAAGCACGTTTTTGCGACGTTTGCCAGGCTGGTCTAGACCGGTCTAGGCTGGCCCAGGCTGCACTGATGCTCGCGAAAACACATCTAGACTGGCCCTGTCCCATTCATGGTTCCTATTGGCTGGGGGATCGAGTGGGCAGTCCTTGTTAATGAGATAAGTAGTGTAATCATAAGTTTGTTAATTTATATTGTCTGGGTGTCTGGAAGCAGGTGAGCTGCTGACGTGGCAACACTGATGTGGCCAATCAGGGAAGGCAGCTATCAGCTGTTTTGGTAGGAGAGTGGTAGACAGTGGCGTCACCGCGGGGGGGCTAAGGGGGACTTAGCCCCCCCAAAATTGCTGCTAGTAGCCTGCTACCCAAAAACAATAAAAAGGAATATTTATCCAATTTTACATGCCAGAGCAAAACCTTATTTTTCACACTTTTATAGAAAAATTGGTTTGATGTTTCATTTAAATATTGAAATATGTTTTGCTACAAACCTTGAAATTACTAAGTATATTCTACGGGACGGGAGGCATGTTAACACAGTGGTAGGCAGGTAAAGGCAGTGGGAGCCAGGGTAAGGCAGTGGGAGGCAGGGCAACACAGGACGGGAGGCAGGTTAACACAGTGGTAGGCAGGTTAAGGCAGTGGGTGCCAGGGTAAGGCAGTGGGAGGCAGGGCAACACAGGACGGGAGGCAGGTTAACACAGTGGTAAGCAGGTAAAGGCAGTGGGAGCCAGGGTAAGGCAGTGGGAGGCAGGTTAACACAGTGGTAGGCAGGTTAAGGCAGTGGGAGCCAGGGTAAGGCAGTGGGAGGCAGGGCAACACAGGACGGGAGGCAGGTTAACGCAGTGGTAGGCAGGTAAAGGCAGTGGGAGCCAGGGTAAGGCAGTGGGAGGCAGGGCAACACAGGACGGGAGGCAGGTTAACACAGTGGTAGGCAGGTAAAGGCACTGGTAGCCAGGTAAGGCAGTGGGAGGCAGGGCAACACAGGACGGGAGGCAGGTTAACACAGTGGTAGGCAGGTTAACACAGTGGTAGGCAGGGTAAGGCAGTGGGAGGCAGGTAAAGGCAGTGGGAGCCAGGGTAAGGTAGTGGGAGGCAGGGTAACACAGGACGGGAGGCAGGTTAACACAGTGGTAGGCAGGTTAACACAGTGGTAGGCAGGGTAAGGCAGTGGGAGGCAGGTAACACAGGACGGGAGGCTTGTTAACACAGTGGTAGGCAGGTAAAGGCAGTGGGAGCCAGGGTAAGTCAGTGGGAGGCAGGGTAACACAGGACGGGAGGCAGGGTAACACAGCGGTAGGCAGGTAAAGGCAGTGGGAGGCAGGTAAAGGCAGTGGGAGGCAGGGTAAGGCAGTGGGAGGCAGGGTAACACAGGACGGGAGGCAGGTTAACACAGTGGTAGGCAGGTTAAGCAGTGGGTGCCAGGGTAGGGCAGTGGGAGGCAGGGTAACACAGGACGGGAGGCAGGTTAACACAGTGGTAGGCAGGTAAAGGCAGTGGGAGCCAGGGTAAGGCAGTGGGAGCCAGGGTAAGGCATTGGGAGGCAGGGTAAACACAGGACGGGAGGCAGGTTAACACAGTGGTAGGCAGGTTAAGGCAGTGGGTGCCAGTCTAAGGCAGTGGGAGGCAGGGCAACACAGGACGGGAGGCAGGTTAACACAGTGGTAGGCAGGTTAACACAGTGGTAGGCAGGGTAAGGCAGTGGGAGGCAGGGTAACACAGGACGGGAGGCATGTTAACACAGTGGTAGGCAGGTTAAGGCAGTGGGAGCCAGGGTAAGGCAGTGGGAGGCAGGGCAACACAGGACGGGAGGCAGGTTAACACAGTGGTAGGCAGGTAAAGGCAGTGGGAGGAAGGGTAAGGCAGTGGGAGGCAGGGTAAGGCAGTGGGTGGCAGGGTAACACAGGACGGGAGGCATGTTAACACAGTGATAGGCAGGTAAAGGCAGTGGGAGCCAGGGTAAGGCAGTGGGAGGCAGGGCAACACAGGACGGGAGGCATGTTAACACAGTGGTAGGCAGGTTAAGGCAGTGGGAGCCAGGGTAAGGCAGTGGGAGGCAGGGTAACACAGGACGGGAGGCATGTTAACACAGTGGTAGGCAGGTTAAGGCAGTGGGAGCCAGGGTAAGGCAGTGGGAGGCAGAGTAACACAGGACGGGAGGCATGTTAACACAGTGGTAGGCAGGTAAAGGCAGTGGGAGCCAGGGTAAGGCAGTGGGAGGTAGGGTAACACCGGACGGGAGGCATGTTAACACAGTGGTAGGCAGGTTAAGGCAGTGGGAGGCAGGGTAAGGCAGTGGAGAGGCAGGGCAACACAGGACGGGAGGCAGGTTAACACAGTGGTAGGCAGGTAAAGGCAGTGGGAGCCAGGGTAAGGCAGTAGGAGGCAGGGCAACACAGGACGGGAGGCATGTTAACACAGTGGTAGGCAGGTTAAGGCAGTGGAGCCAGGGTAAGGCAGTGGGAGGCAGGGTAACACAGGACGGGAGGCATGTTAACACAGTGGTAGGCAGGTTAAGGCAGTGGGAGCTAGGGTAAGGCAGTGGGAGGCAGGGTAACACAGGACGGGAGGCATGTTAACACAGTGACAGGCAGGTTAAGGCAGTGGGAGCCAGAGTAAGGCAGTGGGAGGCAGGGCAACACAGGACGGGAGGCAGGTTAACATAGTGGTAGGCAGGTAAAGGCAGTGGGAGCCAGGGTAAGGCAGTGGAAGGCAGGGTAACACAGGATGGGAGGCAGGTTAACACAGTGGTAGGCAGGTAAAGACAGTGGGAGCCAGGTAAGGCAGTGGGAGGCAGGCAACACAGGACGGGAGGCAGGTTAACACAGTGGTAGGCAGGTTAAGGCAGTGGGAGCCAGGTTAAGGCAGTGGGAGGCAGGGCAACACAGGACGGGAGGCAGGTTAACACAGTGGTAGGCAGGTTAACACAGTGGTAGGCAGGTTAACACAGTGGTAGGCAGGGTAAGGCAGTGGGAGGCAGGGTAACACAGGACGGGAGGCAGGTTAACACAGTGGTAGGCAGATTAAGGCAGTGGGAGCCAGGGTAAGGCAGTGGGAGGCAGGTTAAATCAGCTTTTAGTTACTTTATCATGATCATGTACTTTATTCTGTTTAACTACAGTATCCCATGTACCTGTTTTTGTGCAATAAGGGAAATACCTTGAATATATTGTAAGTTTATATATATATATATTTTTCATTATCAAGATAAAACCTTACTGAGAAACAAACCAAAAACATACATAGTGCAATTCCTTTGTGTTTGTTAGTGGCGAGAGAAAAAGGGCAATTTTATTATTTTGTAAAAACAGAATAAAAATTTTCTTCAAATCATCAAATTTAGTTAATATGGTATGATGCATGGTATAACTCCATTAATTTATGTGTCATGTAATTAAAACTTAATTCCCCTTTCTTCTCTTTTTTGGGCCTCAAAATTACCCTGGAACTGATTAATTATTATCAATATTACCCCCCGACCCCCCAGCTTGATAGGCCATCACCACCCCGGGGCTAAAGCCCCCCCAAATTTTGTTTCATGGTGACGCCACTGGTGGTAGAGTGTTGACAGAGGTCGGGAGCTCCTGTTTATAGTGACAGTTCAGCAGCTGGGTACATAGCTACAGGGGTAGTGACGGATATTTGTTGCTGGAGTGTTCATTAATGGTATCTGATGCTGTTGTTGAAGAAGGATATTGGGTGGTTCTTCGTTTGGTGAGGTTTGTCTTTGTCCTGGCAAGTTTGTTGACGTTGAGTGCTGTCATATTGGAGAGTGTGGAGACCACAACGAATCAAGGTAACGTGTTGATATCATTACATGTATATCTGAATCTACAATTGTGTATTTGTTGATGGTGATTGCCAGTAGTTTATCAGTGGTAGCAGAGCGTAGTTGAAGTGAAGGGGCAGTGGTCCCATGTGGTCTGTCCAACATGGCGTCTGTACTTAAAAACCCTCCCGTACTGGAAGAGATAGAAGATTATGAACAATGGAAGGAGGATGTTTTGATGTGGAAAGAAATAACAGATCTAAGTAAGAATAAGCAAGCACTGGTTGTACATCTCACATTGAAAGGCCAGGCTAGGGAGGTGGCAAATCAAGTTTCAACTGCAGACAAGAAGAAAGATAATGGGTTAGATATTCTCTTAGATAAACTGGATGAAGCTTTTCTTAAAGAACCAGAGAGAAGAAAATTTATGGCATATCAAGATTTCGAGGAATGCGTCAGGAAGGACGTGATGCCAATTTGTGATTTTATGAGAGAATTTGATACAAAGTATTTTAAAATGAAAGAGAAAGGAATGGAATTACCTGATGAAGTGCTTGCATTTAGACTTGTTAAGAGTTCTAGACTATCGAAAGTGCAGAAGGAACAAGTGATGGCCTCAACAAAACCATTGTCATTTAAGGAAGTAAGAGCAACAATGAAAAAAATGTTCGAAACAAGTGCTGGTTCAAGTAGTGACTTGGATCATGGGGTACAGGTGAAGGAGGAACCACTATATGTAACAAGGGCCCATGTGTGTGAAGAGGAGAAGTGGAGAAGTGGGAAGAGTGGGCTCGAAATTGCCTTCAGACCTATATTAAGTCCGCCAGACGCCGGAAAGCTAAAAAAATGGATAGTGAAAATTGATGTTTTGGGGGTACCATCACATATGGGTCCCAAATGGACAGTGCATTCAAGTTTATTCACTGTTACCAGCTGATTTCCACTTCAGGGGATCCCACACGTATCTGTAGGTACATTATTCATGCATCTGGAGACCAAAGACCTACACTGCCCGAAATCGGTGTGTCGCGAAATCGCGAAATCAAAATTTGAGGGTACCCTACTTCAAGAGCAAATTTTGAGAAAAGTTCCAAGAAGAATTTTGTAAGAAATGGGTTTTTGAAATCCTGAGACATTGCCCTCTTAGAAACAACTCACAGACCTTTTGGCAAATGTAACATAACCAACACCCCCTCAGCTCTGGGACTATATGTCCTTATGTTCTTATGTTCTTATGATCTTATGTTCTTATGATGGACTCTGGGTGGTTTGATAGTTTTTTTAATTACCGATTTAAATGATAAGCTTATCATAATTGGAAAACAGAGGGCAAGGAAGGAAAATTATGCCAATGGGCTTCATGAACACCAATTGTATTTGATTTGATTTTTTATTTTTATTTGACTTCCTATTGGGAAGTCAAGTAGCAAGGATGACTATGAAAAATTAGACCGAACAGCATGATATACCAAAGTCATGAGAACATAAGAACATAAGAAAGTAAGGAAGCTACAAGAGGCCGTGAGACCTACACGAGGTAGTTCCTGTTCAGGCAATATTTTGTGTAGCTGACTCTCATCACAGACAGAATGATGACCTTTCATATGCCAGCTAGGAGGTTATTACCGGAGGTCAAATTGTCAATTTGACCTCCTTTGTGATTGATAATCATTTGGTGTGTCTTGGGGGGGGGTAAAGCTTGCATGGGTAAGGACTGATAAACTGCTGGCAATCACCATCAACAAATACACAATTGTAGATTCAGATATACATGTAATGATATCAACACGTTACCTTGAATCGTTGTGGTCTCCACACTCTCCAATATGACAGCACTCAACGTCAACAAACTTGCCAGAACAAAGACAAACCTCACCAAACGAAGAACCACCCAATATCCTTCTTCAACAACAGCATCAGATACCATTAATGAACACTCCAGCAACAAATATCCGTCACTACCCCTGTAGCTATGTACCCAGCTGCTGAACTGTCACTATAAACAGGACCTCCCGACCTCTGTCAACACTCTACCGCTCTCCTACCAAAACAGCTGATAACTGCCTTCCCTGACTGGCCACATCAGTGTTGCCACGTCAGCAGATCACCTGCTTCCATACACAGAGACAATATAAATCTAACAAACTTATGATTACACTACTTATCTCATTAACAAAATTCCCTTAATTTTTTTCTTATTTTTCTTACTTTTTTTTTTCTTTTTTCTTTCTTTCTTTCTTCTTACTTCGTAATGGCTTCAAGCAGTGTCAGAGGTGATGCTCCTTTTTTGGTCAAGCAATTTGCTATTTGCTTATTGGTAGCTATCAACTCCACTGACGAAATATCTTGCTTTTCTAACATTTCTTTCAGACAGGCCATTTTAATTACAAGGTATTTATCCTCCACTTTCATCATGGACCTTAAGGCATCAACAAGTGACTTGTTATCTACCAAACATTTTATAGGTACACTTTTACCTATACCAAGGTCTTCCAAGATTTTCCTTATGTAATAGGCACTCTCAGCCACTTCCACCAATGCCAGTGTTTCAGCAGCTAAAGTTGACTTGACGACTCTTCTGATTTGTCTTGATTTCCACATGATAGGACATCTCTTACTATTTCCATCAGCTAGAAATATAATAAATCCCCCCTGAAAACCGCAATCACTCAGGTTAGCAAATGATGCATCACTGTAACACTCCAGCTATACATCGTCAGTTAGCACTGGGAAGAATAGGCTGATTTGGTCTGTTTTCACTCTCTTGATCACCTTGTTAGTCTCCATAAGATCTCCCATTGTGCATTTTCCAAACCTTGTACTTAATGAACACACATCAAATGAGATATCAGGTCTTGTCTGTGTCCCTATCCAGTTTAGCTGACCTACAAGCGACCTGTACAAATGTACTTCCTCCTCATTCCATGGCATTTCCTTCATTTGGCTCTTCTTCTGACTTATCTCCACTTGATGCAGATATTTGATGTAGCTCTCCTGATCTAAGCTTATTCCATCATTTTCTTGCTTTACATTAATACCTACATACTTGAACTGCCCAGAATCAGTGTCACCAATCATAAATGCCTTCTGCAATTTTGATATCACACTTTTTTCAAGTTTCCTTGTGCCTCCCCAACAGAAATCATCGACATGGATGCACACTATTCCCTCTAAGATGTCACCTTCTTTGAACACAAACATAGCCGGATCATATATCGATGGTCTCATACCCAGTCTCACCAGCTCGTCTTTTACGGTCTCATACCAGGCTCTAGCAGCATCATTAAGACCATATACACTTTTCTTCAATTTCCAAACCTTGCCACAGAAAAACTCTGGTGGTGGTTGCAAGAACACTTCCCGATTGATCTGATGGCCTTGTAAGTACGCTGCCTTTATGTCAATTGTATGACATGTCCATTTCTTCATTAACATAATACTTAATGCCAGTCTCAGGACTTCCTTACTACAAGTTGGCGACTCCGTGGTTATATCATCCTCAAGTTCTTCTTCAAATCCTCTTGCTACTAATCTAGCTTTTACTGTCTTGCCCACTTTGTTCTGCGTTTCTGTTACCACCCATCTTGTAGATATAGTGGCTTGGCCTTCCCATTCCACATCCTCCAAGACTTCATATGCTTTCCAATTTTCAATTTCTTTCCTTTTGGCATCCATAGTCTTCTCATCTGATAGGGTGATCATAATCTCTTCATCTTCCTGCATCTCTCTCATATCTATCACATGTCTTCCAAAATCCATCCACGATTCTTCACCATTCTGTTCATTGCGATAATTAAAGCAATCCTTGTACTTTCCCGTCGCCTTCCCAGCTCTACTCAAAATTTTGACGTTAATATTCTCATTGGAATCTGCCAGCGTAACTTCATACCTTTTTCCTACCTTAGGTCCAGTTGTTTTTCTTTCTGGCTCATCAACTCTTGTAGTTACTTCCTTTCCATTATCCTCTCCATTAGTATCATCATCATCCTCACTCTCGTACTCTTGACTTTGTTGAGGCCGACTTTCTGTTTCATTTGTCTCCTTATACTTCTCGTATTCCTTCATGTCACTGTCAACACTGTTGCCTTGGTCCACCATTCCTTTTACTCTGCATATGTGAGCCCGCACCATTTGTCCGCCATGTCTCAACACGTTAACCTTACCATCCTTCCCAAAAACTCGTGCCGGACCCCGCCATCTGTCCTCACCATCACGCTTGTAATACACATAACTGCCTGTTTCAACATTCTCATCCTCAGTTTTTCTAATGTTATGAGATAAGGCTCTTCTAATTCTCTCGTTAGCATCAGCTTGGACAAATTCTTCTCTTGACCTCCGCAGAGCTATCAAATTGTTGGCTACCGTCTGTGATGGTGTGATATTCTCTAATGCTGAAGGGCCATCCTCTCCTATATTGGGCAGATTTGTGTTAAAGCTGAAAACTAACTGATTGGGGGAAAACCCATGGTTGTTATGTAGTGCATTCCTGGCCGCCACAGCCCAGGCCAGTGCAGTGTCAATATTACAATTGTTTTCCTCTTTAATCTTCAGCACGTTGTTCTTCAACACTGCATTGAGTCTTTCACAGACCCCATTGCTCCAAGGGCTTTCCGCTGCAGTGCACATTACTCTGATGTTAAAATTTTCGCACATACTCCTGAATTCATTGTTATTAAATTCCCCTTTATTGTCAGTTAAAATTTTCTTGGGAGCCCCAAACAATGCCACCCAATGTCTCATCACTGCAGCTATGATAACCTCCGCTGCTTTACTTGTGATTACACAGGCATTGCAATATCTTGTGGCCATATAAACCATAACCAGGAAGTATTTCTCCTTCCAAACCTTAAGGTCCATGCTGATCATCTCATTAAAATAATTAGCCATTGGCACACTGACTATTGGTCTAGCAGGGGTTTTCTTAAACTTGATACACGTTTCGCATGTCTCTTCTAGTTTCCTAATTTCTTCCTCCAGCTCCACATTTTTGATGCCAGCATCCTTAATTAATTTGAGCAGCTTTTCTTTAGAGGGATGAGCAAATTGTTTGTGCAATTTTAACGCTTTCTTCCTGGAGGTCTCCTCTCCTTGAGTGTGCAGGACATATTTCATGAAGTTTCTTTCACCTTCAAAATTCTGGCACTTGTTTATGGGAATAGCATAATGTCCAGTACTAGTTATTTTCAAACCTTGGATCTCACCTCCTTTCCAGTGACTACGGTCATCCCCTAAATTGATCACCATGCTCATTTTCTTCATAAAGGTTTTACTGAGCTATAGAGGAATGTCTGACATGATGACCTCAGTTTCAATTTCTATTTTCTCTTTATTCATTTATCCAGGTATTTTCACCCTTTTGTGTGCCTTTACAGATTGTCCATCACCAAATCTGAAATATTTACTGGTTCTGTATTTTTCAACAAGACCTTTTTCATTTTTATCTAACATTTCTTCATATTCCTGCAAGCACTTTTCACCGCATACATTTACATTACAGCCCGTGTCCAATACAGCACATTCTAGTGTCTCTTTTCTCAACTTCATTGTGGTACTGTGGTCCTCAAAGAAATTATCTAGTCAAAACACCTTGTCCTCTTTCCTCTTATCACAATTCCTTGCCCAATGACTCGTAGAACCACACTCGAAACAGCCACTGTCATATCCAGTACTTCTCCAGTTTTTCCTTGGGTATCTGCCGTACCTACTCTACCTTCTACCTCTAGTCCAATGTCTGCCATAATTTCCTTGGTTTCCATAATTTGTGGTCCACATGACGTCCTCCTCCTGACTCCTTATATCAGTATCTTCTAGTCCTGCTCCTCCTTCTCTCATCTCCTGCGTGTCATGGGCCCTTGTTACATATAGTGGTTCCTCCTTCACCTGTACCCCATGATCCAAGTCACTACTTGAACCAGCACTTGTTTCGAACATTTTTTTCATTGTTGCTCTTACTTCCTTAAATGACAATGGTTTTGTTGAGGCCATCACTTGTTCCTTCTGCACTTTCGATAGTCTAGAACTCTTAACAAGTCTAAATGCAAGCACTTCATCAGGTAATTCCATTCCTTTCTCTTTCATTTTAAAATACTTTGTATCAAATTCTCTCATAAAATCACAAATTGGCATCACGTCCTTCCTGACGCATTCCTCGAAATCTTGATATGCCATAAATTTTCTTCTCTCTGGTTCTTTAAGAAAAGCTTCATCCAGTTTATCTAAGAGAATATCTAACCCATTATCTTTCTTCTTGTCTGCAGTTGAAACTTGATTTGCCACTTCCCTAGCCTGGCCTTTCAATGTGAGATGTACAACCAGTGCTTGCTTATTCTTACTTAGATCTGTTATTTCTTTCCACATCAAAACATCCTCCTTCCATTGTTCATAATCTTCTATCTCTTCCAGTACGGGAGGGTTTTTAAGTACAGACGCCATGTTGGACAGACCACATGGGACCACTGCCCCTTCACTTCAACTACGCTCTGCTACCACTGATAAACTACTGGCAATCACCATCAACAAATACACAATTGTAGATTCAGATATACATGTAATGATATCAACACGTTACCTTGATTCGTTGTGGTCTCCACACTCTCCAATATGACAGCACTCAACGTAAAAAAACTTGCCGGGAAAAAGACAAACCTCACCAAACAAAGAACCACCCAATATCCTTCTTCAACAACAGCATCAGATACCTTTTGAACACCCAGCAACAATATCCGTCACTCCCCCCTGAGCTATGTCCCCAGCTGCAAAACTGTCACTATAAAACGACTCCCGCCCTCTGTCAACACCTACCCCCAGGGGCGTCACCTAAAAAAAATTTGGGGGGGGTTTAGCCCCGGGGGGGTGAGGGCCTATCCAGCGGGGGGGGTGGGGGGGAAAATTTTTGATAAAAATTAATCATTTCCAGGAAATTTGGGGCCCCAAAAAAGGGGAAAAAAGTGGAAAAGTTTTAATTACTGACACATAATTTAGAGTTATACCCTCATACCATTTTAACAAAATTTGTGATTGAAAAACTTTTTTTTCTTTTTTTATACAAAATAAAAAAATTCCCTTTTCCTCTGCCAAAACAAACCAAAGGAATTGCACTTGTATGTTTTTGGTTTTTTCTCAGAAGGTTTTTCTTTGATAATAAAAAAAAAAATATTTATAAACTTAAATAATTAAAAGGTATTTCCCCTTATTGCACAAAAACAAGTAATGGGTACTGTTTAAAACAGAATAAGTACATGATCATGAAAAAGTACAAAAACCGTTTAACCTGCCCCCACTCCCTTTTAAACCCTGGCTCCCACTGCCTTAATCTCCCTACCACGTGTTAACCTCCCCCGTCCGTGTTCCCGCCCCCCACGCTTACCCGCCTACCACTGTTTTAAAACCTGCCTCCCATTTTTAACCTCCCTCCCGTCCTGTTTTGCCCTCCCCCTCCCTTTTCCCTGGCTCCCACTCCCTTAACCTGCTACCACGGTTTTAAACCGGCCCCCCGCCCGTTTTCCCCTGCCCCCACTGCCTTACCCGGCCCCCACTGTCTTTCCCTGCCTACCACTGTTTTAACCTGCCCCCCATCCTGTGTTCCTCCCTTCCCTCCCTTACCCGGGCTCCCACTCCCTTTTACCTGCTACCACGTTAACCTCCCTCCCGTCCGGTTTTTGCCCGCCTCCCACTCCCTTTCCCCTGGCCCCCACTCCCTAACCCTGCCTCCACGTTTTCGCCTCCCTCCTGTGTTCCCTCCTCCCACTCCTTCCCTAGCTCCCACTGCCTTTACCGCCTACCACTGTGTTAACATGCCCCCCGTCCTGTGTTCCCTCCCCCACGCTTACCCGGGCTCCCCGCCTTAACCGCCTCCCAAATTTTTAAACATGCCCCCGTCCTGTTTACCCTCCCCCATGCCTTCCCCGGGCTCAGGTCAAACCCTCCCTACCAGGGTTTTAAACATGCCTCCCGTCCTGTTTTGCCCTCCTCCCACTCCCTTTACCCTGGTCCCACTCCCTTTACCTCCTAGCATGTTTAACTCCTCCGTCCTGGTTGCCCTGCCCCCCACGTTTTACCCGGCTCCCACTGCCAAAACCTGCCTACACTGTGTTAACATCCCTCCCCCCTGTTTGCCCTCCTCCCACTGCCTTCCCCTGCCCCCCACTCCCTTAACTGCCTCCACTTTTTTAAGAGCCTCCCGCCCGGTTTTCCCCTGCCTCCCACTGCCTTACCCTGGCCCCACGGGGCCTTTTTCCCCCTACCACGGGGTTAACTCCTCCCCCCCTTGTTACTTGCCCCCCCACTCCCTTTACCCTGGCTCCCACTCCCCTTAACCGCTACCCTGTGAACTTCCTCCCGCCCCTGTTTTCCCCGGGCCCCACTGCCTTTCCCCGGCTCCCCACTGCCTTAACCTCCCTACCACTGTGTTAAAATGCCCCCCGTCCTGGTTGCCCTCCTCCCATGCCTTTCCCCTGGCTCCCACGCCTTTACCCCCCATCACTGTGTTAACATCCCCTCCCTCCGTGTTACCCGCCCCCCCTCCCCTTACCGCCTCCCCCGCCTTACCCGCCTCCCATCCCTTTCCCTGCCTACCACTTTTGTTAACCTCCCCCCCCCCCCCCCCTTTCCCCCCTCCCCCCACGGCCTTTAAACTGGCTCCCCTCCCTTTAAACCCCTGCCTCCCTGTGTTAACATGCCCCCCCGTCCTGTGTTCCCCTGCCTCCCACTGCCTTACCCTCCCTACCCTTTTTCCTCCCTACCACTGTGTTAACCTCCTCCCGTCCTGTGTGCCCTGCCCCACTGCCTTACCTGGCACCCACTGCCTTAACCTCCTACCATTTGGTTTAACCTGCCTCCCCCCCTTGTTCCCCTGCCTCCAATCCCTTTACCCTGGCCCCCACTGCCTTTTACCTGCCTACCACTGTGTTAACCCTCCCTCCCGTCCGTGTTACCCTGCCTCCCACTGCCCTACCCTGGCACCCACTCCCTTAAACCGCCTCCCACTGTTTTTAAATGCCCCCGTCCGGGGTTACCTGCCCCCCCTGCCTTACCTGGTCCCACGCCTTTACCTGCCACCACTGGAACATGCCTCCCGCCCTGGTTACTCTGCCTCCCCTGCCTTACCCTGGCCCCCACTCCCTTTAACCCCTACCCCTGTGTTAACATGCCCCCCGTCCTGTTTCCCCGCCTCCCACTCCCTTACCCTGGCTCCACCCCTTAACCTCCTACCCTGTGTTAACATGCCTCCCGCCCCTGTGTTCCCTCCCCCCACTGCCTTTCCCTGCCACCACGTGTTAACCTGCCCCCCACGGGTTTTAAACCTGCCTCCCGTCCGGTTTTGCCCTCCCTTTCCCACTGCCTTACCCTGGCACCCCTCCCTTAACCCTCCTACCACTGTTTTAACCTGCCTCCGTCCTGTTTTACCCGCCCCCCCAATCCCTTACCCGGGCCCCCACTGCCTTTACCCTCCCTACCACTGTGTTAGCCTCCTCCCGTCCTGGTTCCCCTCCCTCCCACCCCCTCCCTTTTCACCCACGCCTTCCCCTGCCTACACTGTTTACCCTGTTTTTCCCGCCCGGGTTTACCCCTCCCTTTCCACTGCCTTACCCTGCCCCCACTGCTTTACCTGCCTCCCGCTGTGACCCTGCCTCCCGCCCCTGTGTTACCTGCCTCCACGATTCCCCTGGTTCCCACTGCCTTTACCTGCCTACCACTGTGTTGCAACCCTCCCTCCTGTGTTACCCTCCTCCCATCCTTTCCCCTCCCTACCACTGTGTTAACCTGCCTACCACTTTTTAACCTCCCCTCCCGTCCTTGTTACCCGCCTCCACTCCTTTACCTGGTCCCACGCCTTTACCTGCCCCCCACTCCCTTTACCCTGCCTCCCCCTGTGTTAACCTCCTCCCACTGTGTTACCTGCCTCCCGTCCTGTGTGCCCTCCCCCCCTGTTTTCCTGGCCCCACTCCCTTTCCCCGCCTACCACGTTTAACCTGCCTCCCGCCGTTTTGCCCTGCCTCCCCCTGCCTTACCCGGGCCCCCCACTGCCTTTACCTCCCTCCCTGCTTTAAACCCTGCCCCCGTCCGTGTTGCCCGCCTCCCACTCCCTTACCCTGGCTCCCCTCCCTTTAACCCCTCCCACTTGAAAACCGCCTCCCACCCCTTACCCGGGCCCCCTCCCTTTTTCCCTGCTTCCACTGTTTAACCCCTCCCGTCCTGTGTTCCCCTGCCCCCCACTGCCTTACCCGGCACCCCTGCCTTAACCTGCTCCACTGTTTTAAAACCTGCCTCCCCTGTGTTCCCCTCCTCCCACTCCCTTCCCTGGCTCCCCGCCTTTCCCTCCCTACCACTGTGTTAACGCCTCCCGTCCCGTAGAATTACAAAAAATTTCAAGGTTTTTTACAAAATATTTAAAAATTTTAAAAAAAACATAAAACCAAATTTTTCTTAAAAGGTGAAAAAAAAGGGGTTTGCTCTGGCATGTAAAATTGGAAAAATTTTCCTTTTTATTTTTTTTGGGTACGGCTACAGCAAAATTTTGGGGGGCTAAGTCCCCTTAGCCCCCCCGCGGTGACGCCACTGTCTACCACTCCCCTCCCAAAACAGTGTACTCCCTTCCCTGATTGGCCACCTTTTTTTTCCCACGTCAGCAGCTCACCTCTTCCAGACACCCAGACAATAAAATTAACAAATTTATGTTACACTATTTATCTCATTAAACAAGGACTGCCCACTCATCCCCCACCCAAATGGAAACCTGATGGGACAGGGCCGTCTAAGTTTTTTTTCGCGAGCCAGTGCAGCCGGGGCCCCTAGACCGGTCTAGACCACCGGGAAAACGTCAAAAAAACTGTTTTAAGCAAGGCCTTTGATGTGAAAAGTCCTCACAGAATGAAAAAGAAATTCACGTTTTTCATTTTTATTTTTTTTTTAATTATTAATCCGCCCCAAACAGTTTAAAAAAAAAAAAAAAAAGTTATTCATGAAAAAAAAGTTTCCCCTTGGGGAAACTTTTTTGGAGAAAAAGAAGGGGGAAAGAAAAAAGAGAGGGGAAAAGAGAGGAGGGGAGGGGAGAGAAGAGAGGGGGAGAGAGAGAGAGAGGAGAGAGAGAGAGAAAAAGGAGAAAGAAAAAGAAAAAGAGGGAGGAGACAGAGAGAAGAGAGAGAGAGAGAAAGAGAGGAAAAAAAAAAAAAAAAAAAAAAAAAATAGTATAGTGGTTTTAAAATTTTTTTAAATCAATTTTTGTGTGAGACTTTTTTTTATATAAATAGCTTAAATTTTAAAACCCCTTGGGCCAGAACGTCTTTCCATTGAAATTTTTGTACCTTAGACATTTAAAAGGTATGGGCAATGTTTTTTTGCTATGACCTGTTTTTGTACCTTGTCCCTAACTCCTGGGGTATATTCCCTGACTTTCGTTTTTTTTATGGGTTTAAAAACAGACACTTTTAATAGCCCCGGAAAGATCTTTGAGCCCGGGAAGGGTTAAGAAGGTAACCTTTTTAAGTTGTGTGTTTTATTTTTCCCTCCCCCTCTCTCCTCTCTCCCTTGTGTTACTTTCTCTCCCGCAGCCTAAATGTGTGGGGTGTGTGTTTGTGTGTGTGGTGTGTTGTGTGTTTTCCCCTTTTTTCTTTCCCCAAACCTAATTTGTGTGTGTGTGTGTGTGTTGGGGGTGTCGTGCGTGGTCGTGCGTGCGTTTGGTGGGGTTTTGTGTGTGTGTGTGGCGTGTGTTGCGTGTGTTGTTACTTTCTCTTTTCCCGCAAGCCTAAGGCGTGTGTGTGGTGTGGTTTTTGGGTGTGTGTTGGGGTTTTGGGGGTTACTCTTCTCTTCCCGCAACCAAGTGCGTCGTGTGTGGGTTGTGTGGTGTGTGGGGTGTGTGGTTTGTGTGGTGTTGTGTGTGGTGGGTGTGTTTTGTGGCGTGTGTGTATGTGGGTGCGTGTGTTTGGTGTTTACTCTTCTGTTCCTGCAACCTAAGTCGGGGTGGGGATGTGGTTTTGTGTGCGTGGTGTTGGGGGGTGCGTGTGTTTGTGGGTGGTGTGTGGGTGGTTTTTGGGTGGTGGGGTTTGGGGTTGTGTGTGGTGTTTACTCTTTTCCCCACAAACCCAAGTATCTGACATTTGTTATTACTTTACACAATCATCAGGTTTTTGGGGTTTTTGTGGGGGGTTTTGTGTGGGGGGGTGTGGTTGTGGTGTTAGAGGTATTTCCCGTACCTCAAAAACACACACACAGTCTCTCTCTCCCTCTCTCTCCTCTCTCTCTTCTCTATCCCTCTTCTCTCTCTCTCTCTCTCTCTCTCCTTTTTTCTTTCCCCCTCTTTCTCTCTCTCTCCCTCTTCTCTCCTTCTCCCCCCTTTTTTTCTCTCTTTTTCTCTCTCTCTCCCCCTTTTTCTCTCTCCTCTCTCTCTCTCTACGTAATTTACTGACAGCCAAAAAACACACACCACACACACACCACAGAATACACACCAGAATCACACACACTAAAACCAATAACACACAGAATCACACACAGACTACACACACAGACTAAAACCACACAGACATACACAACCGACATACCCCACGACATACACACACAAGACATACACACAAAACGACATACACAAACAACCCATACACATAGCATACATACACACAACATACCAACACACACAGACATACACACAAGACACACACACCCCATAGACATCACACACACAGACATACACCACACAGACAAACAAGAAATACACACCCAAAAAGACATACACACACACATACTACCACACACAGACTACACACCCAGACAACACATACAGACTACACAACACAGACATCACAACACGACATACACCACACAACAAAACACACTAGACATACACACACACAGAATACACCAACGACATACACACACACAACATACACACACACAGACATAAAAAACACAAAAAAGAATCAACCCCCACGACAACACAAAACACAACAACACCAACCAGAATCAACACACAGACATACACATACACAACATAACCACAAGAATACACACACACAGACATAACACACGACATACACAACAATAACTACACACCCAGACATACCCACACAGAATAAACACACAGACATACACACACAGACAACACACACAGACATACACACACACAGACATAACACAAAAAAAAACACACACAGACATACACACACCAGAATACAATACACTACATACAACACACGCCCAAAACACAGAATTTAACAAACACACAAGACTACAAAAACACAGAAACACCCAAGACATTACACACAAAAGACAAAAACAACACAACACACCACAGACATACATACACACAACATACACACACAAGCAAACAACCCCAGAAAACACAAAAAACTAAAACAGACATAAAACACACAGAAACAACACACAGAATACACACACACAGAATACCCACACAACCCACAAAAAAACCAGAGAAAGGAGAGAAGAGAGGAGAGAGAGAGAAGAGAAGAGAGAGGAGAGGAGAAGAGAGAAAGAGAAAAAGAGAGAGAGAAAAGAGAGAGAGAGAGAGAGAGAGAGAGGGGAGAGGAGAGAGAGAAAGAAGAAAAACAATAAAAAAAAAAGAAGGAAAATTATTATAAGAGAGCAGTAAAAACAAAAGGGGGGGAGGAAGGAGGAGGGGGGAAAGGGGGAAGAGAAGGAATGTAATCAGTTTATTCTAACCCCTTTAGCAACAAGGTTTTTTCCCGAACCATCCCACACTTACTACTACTACTACACTCTACTACTAATTTTTTACTACTACTATACTACTACCCACTACACACAAATACATTATTTCTATAACTACTACTACTACTACTATTTCTATTTCATTATTTACTACACTTCTACTTTACTTCTACTATATATACTACTACTACTATTTCATACTACTACTTACTACTTTTCACTACTACTACTACTACTATACTACTACCTTCTACTTTTATATTTTAATACTTTACTACTACTAATACACTACTACTACTATCATTACTAACACTATACTACTTATTACTACTACCTACTACTTACTCTAACTACTCTATAATACTTTTTTCTTCTATTCACTTTAAATTTTTTCTACTACAATATAATATTACTACTACTACTATACTACTATACTACTAATTTTTTTCAAATTCTCTTTGCCCGTAACGGTGGTATCTCCCAAAATTGTCATTTTGAGGGAGCTGGTTTAATTTACAAGCATTCAACACGAGGAAGGGCACGCCCCCCCTTATGGACGGCTAAGGGTAGATTTGAAGCCC
Organism: Chionoecetes opilio; assembly: GCA_016584305.1. Classification (NCBI taxonomy): domain Eukaryota; kingdom Metazoa; phylum Arthropoda; class Malacostraca; order Decapoda; family Majidae; genus Chionoecetes; species Chionoecetes opilio. The sequence goes on from JACEEZ010013728.1 coordinate 48,348, forward strand.
TTTTTTGTGGCATTTTTTTTTCACGGTCACTAGATCTGAAGTATGACATTTCCCTATAGGCTGAATACAAAAAATATAAATCGTTGTTAGAAGTGCAAACACTACCTCGTTTAAGTACATATCCAGATTTGTTTTAAAAGTTTTCATATAAATGCAAAAATTAATTTGTTGGGCCCTGAAACGGGCTATTGGTTTTCAAAAAATTTTTTTCAAACATAGAATGGGGAGGGTCGTTAACATTTTTATGACCCTTCTTTTCAGGCATTACGGTTTCATCGGGGGAAAAAAAACAAAATCATTTCCCTGACACGCCTCCTACTCTCCCTATGACTGACTAGGACTCAGTCTGGAGAACTGCTGGTTTGAACTTTTGAACTCGAGGGTGACGAAAGACCAAGGAGCGCCCAAAAGGGGCCCACTGCATAATGCCTAACAAACAAAAAAAAAACAACAAACTGAGACAAATCTGAGAAAAAATACCACAAACGACAACCTGCTATACAATCTCTTGACACCAGGAAAGGCCCAAATATGGTACTAGGTAACTTGGTAACCCATGGTAGGTAATGCCACCATGGACCTTTTTAAAGGAGTAAAAGTAAAGAGTCGTGCGTCTGGAAAAGCTGTATACCCAACCAAGACTTTACTAGTTACAACTTGCATTGAAATGACGATTTTTTCATAAATTTAATGTTAAATAGAGGATCTCACCATAAGATAGTGAACATTCACCAATATAAGTGCCTCGGTGGGGGAAATATTTTCATACAAAAGAACAATAACTATAAGTAATATGATAACCGTATGGAACCTCATGGCTTAACATAGCAGGAATTTTAAAATTCGAAAAAAATATGTGTCATAACCCTAATGTATATGTATGTGTATATATGTATGCATATGTATATATGCATATGTGTATGTATGTATTGTATATATGTATGTATGTATGTGTGTATGTATGTATCTATATCTGTGTATATGTGTATGTGTATGTATGTGTATATATATATGTATATATATATATGTATATGTATATGTATATATATAATATGGGATAATAGTATATAATAAAGTAAAACAACAGTATATGTTATAGATGGTAATGTAATGGTAGGTATATTTATGTACAATGCTGGACAGCCTAACTTTTATGTAAGTCATTCTTATCACATTTATGCAGTATTTAGTAATGTACGTATGCTCAGTATGCTCAGGGCGGGGACTGCCTAAGCACCCACGTCCTTTTGGGACAACGGTATATCCCTCTCATGTGTGTCTCTAAGTAGGCCTTAGCACATAGGTGTCTGTATGTACTTCTTGTCCTAATAAATGTATCAAATCAAATCAAATCAAATCTCTCCAGTACGCGGCCACCGAGCCCATGGGAGAACAAGCAGAGAACACCATAAGAATCAACTTTACCGGCACCCTAGCAGTGTGCCGGGCACTCTTCCCCCTCCTGCGCCCCCATGCCAGGGTGTGCCACGTCTCCAGCTCCGCCGGGCACCTCTCGGAGATCACCGGAGACGAGCCGGCCGCCGCACAGCTGAGGGCCAAGCTAGCGGCGGACACACTCACGGAGGAGCAGCTGTGCGGCCTTATGGAGAATTTTGTGACGTGAGTATCTATAGTCTATTTATTTTTATTTATATCCTTCCTACATATGTTATTGCCATAGAAATATACTTTTTTCCACACACATGACCACAATTATACTGGTGACCACAATGCACACTGGCTATAGTCTATTTAAAACAAAAAATTCCATTCCATCCTAAGGTGTCATGGTTAAAATGATGCCTATGTTTACCTGATAATAGGGTTAACTATGATAAAATACAGCTGTCATTTAGAAGAAGTGTAGTATTCCCTTGTCCTGGCATTTATACTGATACTCTTAGGTACTTGCTGATTATGTTATTACTCTTATTACTTACTGTTACTTATGCTATTATATTATATTATGTTATGTTATGAGGTATATATTTATGTTATGAGTTGCTAAGACACTCATACACTCAGCAGTGTGTGACCTCAGTATCCATAGTCAATTTTTTTTTTACGAGGCAAAAATTCCATTATCTTAAACTCTTGAGACCCAGAACGTAATGTCCATAGTAAATTGGGTACCATTAGACGATTATTAGTTAATATAAGCAACATTTTATAGCTATGACCTGTTTAGTATCCTTGTCCACTAACTCATGTGGTATATTCAGTCACTTTTCGTAATTTTATGGCTAACAACAGACCATTTTCTATAGCAAAGGAAAGATCTGGGCGTGAAGGGGTTAAGGTCTGATGCTTAAAATTACTACTTAAAATGACCTCCTTTCTTACCTATCTTATTACTTATTTTAAGAACATAAGAAAGTAAGGAAGCTACAAGAGGCCGTGAGACCTACACGAGGTAGTTCCTGTTACTTAACACTACCTACATCCACCTTTCATCCCCATCCATGAATTTATCCATATTTATTATATTTTAATGACTTATTTTCTAAGTTCTTATATTCATCCCCGCAGCACCGCTAAGGAGGGCCGTTACCGCCGGGCCGGGTGGCCGAGCAGCACCTATGTGGTGAGCAAGGTCGGGGTCTCGGCCCTGACCCGCATCCAACAGCACGCCTTTAATAGCGACCCGAGATGTGACCTTGTAGTGAACTGATGCCACCCAGGCGATGTGGACACCGACGTGACCTCACATAAGGTAGGTCACGGAAGGGAAGGTCATTGGTGGAGGGTGGAAGGAAATTTTTAATTTTTTTAATTAAATATACTAGTTGGTATTTTTTTTATTTTTTTTATTAGTGTTGAAGGAGAAAGATGATTATTTTTATTAGTGTTGAAGGAGATATATGATTATTTTTATTAGTGTTGAAGGAGATATATGATTATTTTTTTTGTGTTGAAGGAGATATATGATTATTTTTTTAAGTTTTTTTTTAGGTTTAAGGAAAAATAAGATCATTTTTTAGTTTTAAGGAAAGAGTGCTCATTTTTGGAGGTAAAAAAAAAAATATGGTCCCACACACACGGTCTTTTTTCACACAGCAACACTTACCCATCAAAAATTATTGTAAATGGATGGATCTACAATTGTATCCCCGGCATTCCAATTATCTATCGAAAAAAATTTTATTCGGATTTCAGGGTGGTCAAAAATATTCCAAAATTGACGAGAATCAGGTTTTAGTTATTTTGCCGCAAAACTATGAGTCGTAAGAAAACTTATCAAAGTAACAAAGGTTCACCTTGAGGTGTTCTACATCATGCAGCAATCAGCTTGTCAAAACACCTCATGGTTGTCAAGAAAATTTATATTTTGTATAAATGTACGAATATCTATTTTTTCCGGTTATTTACCAATCAATATTATTTTGCTTTACGCCGAATGATAGCCCTTGATCTGGGTTCATATTTACTTCTCTGTCATGTTGCACGAATTTTGCCATATTTTTAGTTATTGAAAAAGTTATTTTTGAAAAAAATCAAGGGGGCCCTTTCAAAATTTGCAATATTTTTTGAAAAATAGATTTGCCTGAAAATTATTTCCTAGCAGTTATCAGGCATGCTGAACATGAATATGGAGTCAGTTTTCAGTTACAATGATTCGAAGTCCCTATTTCAGCCAATTCACAATGACATGATACTTCCAGATATTCCTTAAAAATCACAAATTAGACAAAACTTACTACAAGACATAACAATATGACAGGCATTGCTAGATTAATCATTACTTCAATACAATGATCAGTATTAGTATTTTCAGCATTAGTATTAGTATTATTAATCCCTATTTGAGCCTAGGAATTGAACCTCTCCTAAGTTAGCATATACCTTCCTACACACACACCAGTGGCGTAGCTAGGTATTTATGATTGGGTGGGCACCTGGGAGGGCACAGCTGACTATGGGTGGGCACTAGATGAGCTGAACAAGCCCATACAGCTGAGGAGTTTGGTGGGGACTGGGGACTTACTTTCACTTACAATGCCAAGACCCCCCCCCCCCCCCTTTGCATATTTTGCATTCTGACTTAAGAGTTTATCTGATGTCATATGGACTATGAAAGGTTATTAGATTTTATTCTAGGAGTGTGTGTTGAGTACTGTAGGGTATCATCCAGCTGCTGATGGAGAACGAAATAAAGCAGTCATGACCAAAAATGAAATACATATATTACCACTTATACAAAATAGAAATAACATAATTGATACTGAAAAAAAAAAAAAATGCAGAAGTTTTAAAGCAGCAGGCAAATAAAATAAAAATTTCCACTGAGAAAGTGAAAATACCTCACTTAAGCAGAATTCTTTTGTTCTTGTGGTTCTCAGCAAACTTATCAACAAATTCTTCTAAATCAAGGCTTTTAACTCGCCTGCTTTCAATTGACAACACAGCAAGATTACCTAATCTCTCATTGCCCATTGTATTTCTCAGTGTAGTTTTGATTAATTTCAGAGCAGAAAAGCTTCCCTCTGCTGAAGCTGATGACACAGGTAATACTACAGAAATTTTGGCCAGTCTGTAGAACTCAGGAAATGCCTCTTCATATGGACCAAGAATTCTCACTAAATCTAACAGTGATTTGGGCTTTTCACTGTCACTTACATCCTTATAGCGTCTTTCTAACATGCGTTTTGCAGAGTGCAGTTCATGGTTAAGATCTTCCTCATTAGCACGAAATGCATGAATAAGTCCAGACATTTTCTCAAAAGATAAGAACTCCTTACTTTGTGGATTCAGTGCCTGTAATGCTTTCATAAGTTCACATGCTTCATTATTGAAGCGCCTTGTCATTTCTGTTAACATATGATCTAGGATAGGATAGAAGAAGTTAATTCCTGTTGAATCCTTAACACTGAAATCTGAGTGTGTGCTCCCTGACTGTTTTCCAATAGAATCAGTAACAACAAAATCCTGCAATTGTGTAGACAGTTTCCGTTTCCTTGGTGATCTACACATTCTACACTCTGCAGTATCAAAACCATGAGCTGCTGAGTTTCTCTCAACTTCATCCCACAAAGCATCAAAAGAGGCTGGGTCTGACCCAGAGCTGGGCAGTATTTAAATACAATTGAATTTAAATACGTATTTAAATACATTTGTGTATTTATTAATGTAATTATAAATACATTGGTAGTCATGTATTTAAATACAGTATTTAAATACATATAATATAAAAATTTCAATACTTTTTTATCAGTTAATTTGGCCATAAACCCGCCCAACTATCTGGCAACCCTGATGTTACAGTGAACCAGTGTTTCCACTGGCAAGAAATGTCGATTTAAAGGGAAAATTTGGGCCTGAGTGAAATTTCTAAGAACCCACTTTCTAAGAAATCCTAAGGAATTTCATTTTTCGGACATGTAAATGTGTGGTTTTAAAATGTATTTACAATGTATTTAAATACAATTATGTATTTATATTAGTATTTAAATAATTCGTAAAATGTATTAGTATTTATATTTAAAATTTACATTCTCCATGTACTTTAGAAATTTAGTATTTAAATACATTAAATGTTTTTAAGTCCCCAAAGTTTGGGTCTGACCGCATCTCTTCAAGGTGGGGCACTTACAGTTTCAATTATTCTACAGCTTTTACCATGCAAGATTGGCTGATGTAGCAAATTTGATAACTGATTTTCCTACCAAGAATATGTGTCATAATGGCTAGCTTCATAGCAAACCCAGCATCTATTGCCCTAAAAGTCATTTGCATCAATAGCTCTATCACATGAAGTCATTTGCAAAACCTTCTAGACACAGCAAACGGCATTCAGTCTTTTTCATTACTTTGCAAGTATCATCCTGCAAGCCCATCGGTATTTGAAAGTATTTTAGCTCTCAAAGTTTCTTTTGGGGAACAATATTTATTGTATTTGGTCGAGGGTAAGTCATCAGTAGAAATTATTCATAATACTCCATGCATCCCCCCTCAGCCCTACCTAGTGGTAAGCTCCGGGAACCCGCCCCGCTCCGTACTCCCGAAGGGGGGAAGGAAGGAAATTGCGTGCGCGGTGGCTCAACGAGGGGTGTTGATATACTTTAGCTCCTGTTTTACGTCCCCCAACCCGTTATGGTTCTATCCCATCGGTCGCTGGTCGTGGCATGACAAATAACCCCGGCACCTCTACCTGAAGGTGCTGGTTGGGCTTATCTCCTTGCACCTGAAGGTACAACGGGGCAGTGCCCGTAGCTTGGGAGATACGGGGAGCTTACCTCCCCAGGCTTATAACCCCCCGGGCTTTACCCGGGGGGCGACCCTCCCTGTTCCCCCCCGAGGCCCCTAGCTTGCATAGTTGCCCCGGGGTCAATCCATTATCGCCCGCCCCTGTCATGCACTGTCAATCATATAGATACATCACCATCTGCTGCGTCGCCTTCGGGAAGACCTGTATGGGGGTGCTCAAGAGGTCCTAAGATCCTGTTGCAGGTGCCTCGTAATGCCCCGGAGTTCCGGGGGGGAAAACCCCAGGGAAAACCTCCTGAAGGAGGTATCTAGTAGGGCGTTTGGGTCGCGTAGAGTTACACCTCCGCCCTGAGCCCGCCGCTAGTGCCGGGCCTCAGCGCCCAGTGGCTCCCCAAGGGCCCTGAAGAGAGGCCACAGGGTAGGTAGTGTGGAGGGGACGTCATGGTCTCGTAGAGTTGCACTTCCCCCCCTGGGGTTATGCGGGGTATTCCTTAGTCGTCCCGTCGAAGCTCGTCGTCCCTGGGGCAAAGTGAAGACCCACTGGGGCAACGCCGAGGCGCCGCTATTTGCCCTGCCGTGGCCCCTTCATCTCAGGAGCCCAGGAGGAAAAACAGGGGCAAAGCCACCAGGGCAGGTGCCTGGCAGGATGTCGGGACTTCGTAGAGATGAGTAGCACCTGCCCAGGGGACAAGCGGCGTGGCGGGCGTCGGGCGTCTGGTAATAAAGGGGCGCCCTTGCACTAAGACACTAGTCTCGTAAGATATCACCGCGACGCAATAATACGTGTGGCCACACCCAGGATATATAGAATCTGCCCTTCTCTCTCCTGTCCTTCAGGGGGAGACCCGGCGTGTGGTGGGTACATGTCAAAGGTTATTTCAGTGCTGACATAAGTGTGAAGTGATGGCGGGGAATTGAGAGATGAAGATTCAGCACTCTTTCCTCCTTCTCCTCGCCTCCTCACTTTCTCACTCTCTCACATTTCTCCCTCACCTTCTCTCACTCTCTCTCTCACTTTCTCTCTCTCTCTCTCTCTCCTTCTCCTTCCCTCATCTTCTCTTTCCCCGGGGGGACGGGAGGGGACCCTTAGCTTTTGTCAGCAAATGTGCAGGTGGGCGCCGGCCACCCCTTCATAGGGCTGATAAGGAAGATTTTTTTGTAAGCCAACATCAATTGCCTCTCTCTCTAATCCCCACCATCATCAGTACTCTGCCTTTTCCCTTTCCCTTTTTTTCCCCCCTTCTCTTTCCCCATTTATTCTTCCTTCCCTTCTATTCCCATTCTCCACGTTTCTCAGCCCTCACATTACCCCCATCCGAAGAAGACGCCGTCCTCGGTCGTGCGGGGGCCTGTTTGCGTCAAGGCCTGCAATTAAAGCGAAGGGTCAGAAGAGTTGAGGCTGTGGAGGACGTGCGGACGAGGCACCACCTGAGAAGCATTTAGAATGCGAACACCGGTGAAAGAGTCCATCCATTTCAGGTGAAGCCTGGGGGGGTGCAGTTTTGTTTGTTTGGGGTGCAGGAGAGGTCGCCACCAACATGCGCATCCCCTGATGTGTCGTCAAGGGAGGTTGGCCAAAAAGGCTTCGGTGAAGCTCAAAGGTGGTGATGCAATCGTGGGGCGGTTGCCGGGAGATACTAAATTGGGGCGGTCCTTTGTGATCCATGGTGTGGTGGGGAACCTGTGGAGGGGGAATTAGCCTAACCCCCACATATATATATATTATTCGTTTGGGAACCTGGGGAGACAATTAATTTATTACCGTGGTCTTCGCCATCAAATACATCTGAAATAGAAAAACAATTTACACCAGTACACTCAGAAACACAATATGGTATGACTGATATGACATGACATGATATGACGACATGACATGGGCATGACAAGATATGACATGACATGACATGACATGACATGACTGACAGGGCACAGTGGGGACGGAGGGTCCCCGACAATGTTCCATGCCCGTGAATCGATGCCGTTTATACCCCGTCGGGTCTACAGGGCCTGAACTTTGGCGGAGTCAGGGCGAATCCCCCCGGGACTGAAGGTGCAGGGCATCTTGATCCCTGTCTCTTCTCGCCCAGAGAACTGTGGGGGGATTACTAGGTGGGCGCCACTCCTCGGCCCCCGAAGTGGGAGGATGTGGTGGAATCGCCATTCGTCAGCCCCACGGCCTCACCCCACCTATCTATCACCACCAAGCTCGGGAAGGACCTTAACCATACCTCAAGTCTCTTGACCGACCTGACCATGCCCCGCTGTTCCGGAGCGGAAGTTTTGTCAAGATCGTTGTGCTGCGGATCCACCCCGCCGGGTACGTTTAAACCCCGCACGGGTCTACAGGGCCTGATTCGTGCCAGGAGTCGGGAGCATCCCCCCGGGTTTAAAATAAGGATGAGAACGGGTGAGTCGATCGTGGGCCAGGTACTAATTAATCCCCGGCCGCCCCGGCACGGTGCTGATACTACACTCGTCACCTGGAGGCCAAGTTCATTTGTCCATCCTCGTAAAAGACCGAGATCGTGGGCTAGGTACTTATTTTTTCCCCGGCCACCAGGTACGCCAGGGAGCCGAGTTAATATTTCTCCTCCTCTTACGACCGACCCGTTATCCTCCCCCTAAATGTTAGTCCTTTCACGCTCAGGCACTTTATAAGGAACTTCCCCGCAGCCCTAAGCGTTACCTACCTATTCACCCACCGGAGCACACGGTACCCGCCGAGCCGGCTGCAGTCAGCTCGCTGTGCTAATCATATGTTCCCGGTGTTCGTCAGTCCTCCACACATTCATACTATTATGGTGGTGGGCCTAATACTCTTCCTCTTATCTACACTAAGCCACGCCAGCGACTAGATCGGATCCTACTCACTGCGCCAATATGTTAAGCTCCGGACGCCGCCGCTCCGCCTACTCCCGAAGGGGGGGAAGGAAGGAAATTGCGTGCGCGGTGGCTCAACGGGGGGTGTTTTAAAATACGTAGCTCCAGTTTTAGCGTTCCCCCTAACCCGCTATGGTTCTATCTCATCGGTCGCTGGTCGTGGCATGACAAATAACCCCGGCACCTCTACCTGAAGGTGCTGGGTTGGGCTTATTCTTCCTTGCACCTGAAGGTTTCAACGGGGCAGTGCCCGTAGCTTCGGAGATACGGGGAGCTTACCCCCCCAGGCTTATAACGCCCCGGGCTTTACCCGGGGGGCGACCCTCCCCGTTCCCCCCGAGGCCCCTAGCTTGCATAGTTGCCCCCGGGGCAATCCATTATCGCCCGCCCCTGTCATGCACTGTCAATCATATAGATACATCACCATCTGCTGCTCGCCTCAGGAAGACCTGTATGTGGTGCTCAAGAGGTCCTAAGATCCTGTTGCAGGGGGCCTCGTAATGCCCCGGGGTTCCGGGGGGGAAACCCAGGGAAAACCTCCTGAAGGAGGTATCTAGTAGGGCGTTGTAGTCGCGTAGAGTTGCAAACCCCCGCCCTGAGCCCCCGCTAGTGCCTGGCCCCAGCGCCCAGTGTTCCCCAAGGGCCCTGAAGAGAGGCCACAGGGGTAGGTAGTGTGGAGGGACGTCATGGTCTGTAGAGTTGCACTTCCCGCCCCTGGGGTTATGCGGGGTATTCCTTAGTGTCCCGTCGAACTCGTCGTCCCTGGTGCAAAGTGAAGAGCCACAGGGGCAACGCCGAGTGCCGCTATTTGCCCTGCCGTGGCCCCTTCATCTCAGGGGAAACCCGGAGAACACAGGGGCAAAGCCACCAGGGCAGGTGCCTGGTGTGGAGGGAGACGGTTTCTTCTCCCCAGACTAGAGCAAGATGTCAAAAATTATGATGCTTAGGAGAAACAATGAAAAATGAAAGAGTGGAACAAACAAAGAGAGTTGCATTGTGGTGCAAATGAGTTCAGATTGCAAACACTTCATGCTCAAACAGCTGTGAATGAACCCCACTATTGTGTGATGCATAGTTGTGAAGAGAACCTAATGGGTGAACATAATGGGCTTGAATCACATACAAATAGGTGCACAGGCTCTTTCTGTACCCAGGACTTGTTTGTACTTGCAGAAGTTGCAGTGTGATGGAGCAGATCATTCTGAAGGCCGTGGTGGCCGAGTTCATTCGCACAGGCATGGAGGAAGCTCAGTTTGGACGCGTGCTGGATCAGTTCAACTCACTTTGCAGGTTTGAAGGTAAGCTGTGACCATGTTGTAACAAACTTAATGCACAAAATATTTAGGATATTTTAATAGTACTCGGCATCCATTTTTATGACCCCAAGAATTGTCTCTTGGCTCGTCATAAATAGATTAATTCATGAATTGTTTTCATAAACGCATAGTGTTCCACCGTCACCCGTGGCAGCACTGTACGGAGCTCTAATATCACTTTCATTATAATCACATCTCTACAAAATATTTACTACTAGGTACTTCTTCTTTCTGTTTAACGTCAGTTTTTCCCATCATTTGTATGAGCTAGACGGCAGATGATACGCTTCCAACTACACTCAAACCTCGGGTTTCGAACGTCTCCCTTTTCGAACAATTCGGTTCACGAACAGAATTTCAAACTCATAATTGCACCGGTTGCCGTACGATAACTCGGTTGCCGAACAAGGTACTTGGCAACTGTGCGCGTCAGTGACGGTCAGTCTCGCCGCGGCCTTCCCTTAGTAAACAACCGCTATGAACTGCTCCTTGATTTTGACAATTTTTCTTGTGTTGTGCATTATTTCGGTATTAGTTTACACTTGGACCGAAACTCCCTACCGTAGATAACACTAAAGTTGCCAAAACAACTTTTTTTCGATTTGCAGACGTGTGGCGGTGTTAATAGTACTTACATTTCTACATCCATGGTTTCAGGAAGGTTAGAAGGGGCTATCTGGAGAGTCTGTGTCATTTTGTGTCTTCATCTGTGTCATATTATGGCTATAAATGAACAAATTACAAAATCAACAGAGTGGCGACCAACACTAAGGTATGGTCTGAGTCTTTAATTTCCGCCGTCGTCGTCGCCCGGAAAAAAAACGAGTAGCGAAATTTGAAACCGTATATACTTGCAGATACAAAGCATAAAACAACACTGAAACAGAGTAGATTATACAGTCATGTTATAAACTACACTGTGTATCATCTTCAGTGGCACATACACATCAGAAGTGAATCAGTGATGTTATAATTCGTAATATTTGGCGGCTGGCGACATTATTGCAGCTGGCGACTCAAGTGTTATCTATCGTACACAATTGGTAGTTTGGTTTCTGTTTACCTTATTGGATTTGGTGGGGTTGGAACACAAAAGGGCTGGGGGCGCGCCGTGATGTTTATTGGAGACTTAACCTCTAATTACAGAGAGCTGACAGGACGACTGGTCACTGCCTCGCCGGAGTCACAACTGCCCGCCTCGGGTGACACTGAGATGTGGCGGGAAGATGAGGGTTGCCACACACCCCCACACTCCCCCCCCAATTACACAAATAGCTCACCGTGGGCGGTGTAATGAAAAAACAGAAACATTTGAAAAAGAGTGAACCGAGGGATACAAACAAATTTTGTGATATGTGTGGCACTCAGTGTGTTGCCTGAGGGGTGGCGTTACCTAACACGTAGTCCAGCAGGTGGCGTGGTGCCTGTCTGTGGCGTTGAGGCCTTCCTTGGCTGGGCGGGGTGGCGCCAGGCATCGCTGTTGTCCCGTCGTAGTGCGCCTGAACGCATGTGAGAGGGCGCAGGTGGCGCCGGTTCCTGATGGTGGTGCGCCCACTGCCGTCCAGCCGCACCAAGTACTGCCTGGGTGCCGTAGTTTCCAGGACAGTGCCTGCGCGATCCCAGCGCCCACTGCCGGGGTTTAGGATGCGGGTCCGTAGGCCGGGCGTGAGGGGCTCGAGGTTGTGGGCTGTTTGGTCATGCCGGGAAGCTGCACTGTCCCCAGAGCGGGCCATGGCCCGTTCGCGCTCCCGCAGCAGCCACGCCCATCGCTCGCTCACCTCATAGAGCGACGCGTCCACAGGTATGGCGTCCCGCAGCTGACGTCCTGTGATCAGCTGGGCTGGGGAGGCTTCAGAGCCCTGCGGGGGGGTGTTGAGGTACTGCATGATGGCCCATGCAGCGGCGTCGGTGTCCAGGGAGCCGTTTCGGCCAGTGTTGCCGCGTAGCAACCTCTTGGCACACTTGACTGCCGCCTCTGCGCGACCGTTAGACTGGGGGTAATGTGCTGATGAGACCCTCAGCCGCACACGCCAGGTGTCGAGGAAGCCCCTGGATTCCTGGCTGGTGAGGTTCGTTCCCCCATCGCACGACAGCTCCTCTGGGATGCCGAAGCGCTTGGACCATCGTCGGAACACCGTGATGAGGCGTGCACTGGTGGCGTCGCCTGACAGGTGCTCCACTTCGAGCCATCCGAGAGCCTGTCAGCGACGGCGATATAGGTGTGGCCGTCCAGTTGAAATAAATCAGCCACCACTTGCTGGAATGGGTACTGCGGGGGCGGGGTGGGCAAGAGGGTTTCTGCGGGGCTGGAGGGGGCGTGCGTATCGCATACCGCACATTGGCGCCTCTTCTGCTCCACCTCCGCGTCAATCCCTGGCCAGTAGACTGACTGCCTCGCCCTGCGTAGCATTGAGTCCCTGCCTTGGTGCCCCGCATGAAGGTTCGCGAGGACTGCACGCCTCAGGGCCGCAGGTATGACCAGCCGCGGGTGTTTCTCGTCACAGGTGTAAAAGACGATGTTCCCTTGGCAGGAGAGGTGGCGCCGCATCTTGAAGTACTGGCGGAGGGCGAGCGGCTCCCAGTCCTTTCGTTCAGCCCAGCCGTTATTGGCTACGCATTCCCGCAAGAGCCGGTACTCCTCGTCCCGTGCAGCCTCTTCCTCCACTTGATAAAGGTCCACCACATGCCCCACCTCGTCCTCGGCTGCCGCGGCCGTGGCTGCGGTCATGGCTGCGCATACCAGCTCTTCATCGTCTTCGTCCGATCCTTCTGGCCCACCTGACAGGATCGGGTAGCGCGACAAGGCGTCTGCCGCGCAGTTAGTGTCGCCCTTCAGGTACTTGATGCGGAAGGTGAACATTAGCGTCTTCTCTTTTAGGTTGAGGATCCGGGGGTTGGCTATGTCCTTTAGTTCCTTGTCTCCGAAAATCCTTGTAAGGGCCTTGTGGTCTGTGACGAGCGTGAGGTTTTTGCAGCCAAGGAGGAAGAGGCGTGCCTTCTTTAGGCACCAGGCGATGGCAAGCGCTTCTCCCTCGAGGGTACTGTAGTTCCTCTCGGCCGCTGTGAGATGTCGGCTGCCACAGAGCACAAGTTTCCACCCGCCAGGGCAGCATAGCGGCGACTTCTCCGAGACACACTCGCAGTACTGCTGCAGGACAAGGAAGCCAATACCCTGGCGACTGTAGTCAGTGAGGACTGCTGTAGGGCGCGACACATCATAGAAGCGCAGTCCCTCGGCCGCCAATCGCCCAATAGTGTCTTTGGCGGAGGTGAAGAGCGCCTCCAACTGCTTGTCCCAGTACACTGCCTTCCCACCCGGTTTCTTGAGTAGCTCCCTGAAGGGCTCCATGACAGGGGCGACCGCCAGGAAGGGCGCGACCTGGTTGACGAGGCCGAACCATGACCGCACGTCAGTCAGGGTGGGCTGGGCGGGCATCTTGAAGTCGGTTATGCTGTTGACGAGGTCGCGGCTTGGCTGGTACCCTTCCCAGCCCAGGAGGTAGCCGGCAAAGGTGACGCTCCTCCTGCAGAAGCGGAACTTGTCAGGTCGCAGGGTGACACCGCTCTCCATGCACCTCTGGAGAAAATTGTATGTGTGCCAGAAGGCGTCGCTGACGCTGCTGTCGTGGAGTAGAGTGTCGTCCACGCACTTGAGCTTCCTGGGCACGTCGGTGATGGTGTCGTCAAAACGCTTTGTGAACGCGTCCTGCGAAGCGCAGTGGCCCATGGGGGTGCGGCGGTACCGGTAGCGCCCCCAGGGGGTGCGGCGGTACCGGTAGCGCCCCCAGGGGGTGATGAATGTTGTGAGCTTGCGGCTCTCCTCGTCGAGGGGGACCTGGTGGTAGCCCGAGTATGCGTCCGCTACGGTCTTAAATGTATGTTTGGGCACGCTAGAGACGAGATCGAAGGGCGGTCTGGTGTGGTGTGTCTCTCTGAGGCTCGCACGGTTAAGGCGCTGAAAGTCGACCGTGCGACGGGGCCTTCCGTCCTTTTTTGGCACTACCACCATTCTGGAGCACCATTCGGTGGGCTCGCCTGCGGGCACCGCCTCGATGATGCCCTTGTCAACATCGTCGTCCAGCTGTCGTCGTACTTCGTCAAAGAAGTGGAGCGGGACTGAGGCTGGGACGTGGACTGCGTGGGGGCGTGTGTCGGGCCGTAGGTGGACGTGGTGAGGCGGACCGCTCATCTCTGGTAGCGGCGTGCGTCCCATGGCAAACACAGTGCGCCCGAAGTGCTCCAAGAACCATTTCTCGAGGCGATCGACGTTCTCCTCTACAAGTTCGTGAGGTGGCGATTCCGGGCGACGTGGGTCTTGTGGGGTGTCTGGTGGCTCCACAGCACACACACTGGTGGGTGAAAGGGGGCGCGGGAAGGTGTGATGGACCAGGCGAAGGGCCTTGCATGCCTTGAGCGATAGGTAGAGTTGCTGCACGCTTCGGCTATGTAGATGCACTCTGTGGTGGAGACAGTCCCCACGGAGACCTGACAGGTGATGTTCCCAGGAGTCGCATGCTGCCCCCGGCAACGTGGGTGACTGCCGTGGGTGTAGCCTGGAGCTGACGTTGGGATATGCCGAGGTCCCCCAACAGTAGGCGACCCGCCACAGACACTTGCGCCCCAGTGTCCGCCACTGCTGTGTAGGGACACGTGGCGCGAGGGCGTGAGCAGCTGATCACCACGGGCAGCGACGCCGCCATCTCCACTCCTCCAACGATCACTGCACCGGAGGTAGGGGTGAAGTTCGAATGATGGGTGGGCGGACGAGCGCCGCCCTGGGGGGTGAGGGCCGGACACAGGCGCCAGAAGTGCCCCTTCTGGCCGCAACAACGGCATGTCGCTGCAAACGCTCTGCACTGACGCCCACCTGTACACTCAGATTCACCGCATGCTGGGCACCGCCTGCGTCCCCGCCGGACTCCGTCTTGGCGGGTTTTTCCTTGTCCGCTAAGCCGGCGCGCGGGGCCCGCTGCCGCCACCTCGTGGTGTGGAGCCATGACGGGCGGGGTTAGTGTGTCACCGACCCCACACACTGGCTACGTAGCTCGAAGGTTGGTCACTCGCCTTTTCCGCGGCCTCAAAAATTTCACACACGCGAACTATTTCACTGAATGACTCGAGGCGTGGGAAGCAACGCAACACCCCCGCTTTCATGTTGCGATCACGTAGCCCCATCACTATTTTCTTGCTGAGCATGTACTCCTCTAAGGGGCACTGGCACTCAGGACACCTAAAGCCGCACTCATTCGCTTTGGCGCGGCACTGGGAGATATATGCACACACACTGTCACTCGATGCCTGTGCTAGAGAGAAGAATTCCGCCAACGCTCCGATAATACAGCGTGTACCGATCACCACGCTTCTCACAACGTCGATTGCCTCCGTGGTTGAGAGTTGCCTGAACACTTGCTTGCCCAGGCGCGCGTCAATGCGCTGTTGCACCTCTGTGTTACAAAGGAGGCGTACATAAGGTGCCGCTGTGGGTGCCGCCCAACCGCAGATGCTGCTGTAGTCCTCTACGCTGGTGGCCCACGCCTCAAACGTTGCCGGTGACATGCCCACGGTCGCTCCCCCTGGTCCTGGAGGAGGTGGTGGGCGATGCTGCCGGGTCGTTGGCCAGAGTTGCTGCTGAGTGGCTGGTGTGATGTCGGGGCTTGGTGTATAACGCGTGGCGTTGTGGTATGGCGGCAAGTTGGACCACGCGGCTCTTTCCGCGCGCCCGCTACCTGCCGGAGGCGTCTCTACGCCGCCCATGCCTTCCTCCATGAGCCCCTGAAGATACTGCGCCATGGTGGGGTTGGAACACAGAAGGGCTGGGGGCGCGCCGTGATGTTTATTGGAGACTTAACCTCTAATTACAGAGAGCTGACAGGACGACTGGTCACTGCCTCGCCGGAGTCACAACTGCCCGCCTCGGGTGACACTGAGATGTGGCGGGAAGATGAGGGTTGCCACACACCCCCACAGGATTTTAGGAAACATTCTCTCTATGGGCTTCTGTCTCAAATCATTACTTTTGGAGATAATGACATGTTGTTTATAGGGAGGAGAGAGACGGGTTTACGGGTTTACGAGCGCCTCACTCTTCTTCCTCTTGTGACCTGCATCGCCTCTGTCTTCCCTTACCGCGGACACTTATTTAATGCAGATTTGGCTTTAGTTAGGAGGTTAAAGCGTGGGACTAGGTTTAGGTTAGGTTAGTGGGGGAGTCAAAATGGGGGTTAAGTTTAGTTTTAATTTTCATTTTTGGTAAAAAAGGTCTTTATTTTGGGGGTCAGGAACGGATTAATCCTTTTTATATTGTTTCTTATGGAAAGTGTGTTTCGGTTTTAGAAAAAATTCGGTTTTAGAACAACTTTTGGGAACGAATTAAGTTCGAAAACCGGGGTTTTGGGGGTGTATCTCTATCCTTTGCCGCAGCCTCTTCAAT
Source organism: Chionoecetes opilio (assembly GCA_016584305.1). Classification (NCBI taxonomy): domain Eukaryota; kingdom Metazoa; phylum Arthropoda; class Malacostraca; order Decapoda; family Majidae; genus Chionoecetes; species Chionoecetes opilio. Next base: position 65,178 of record JACEEZ010013728.1, read on the forward strand.
GCCTGTACTGTATTACAAAATTATAGTTTACAATACGTATATAACAAAAAAATAAAGGAAGCTGCAAGAGGCCGTGAGACTACACGTGGTAGTTCCTTTTCACTATAGATCCATACATTCCAAATGAAGTCACTCACTATCTGGTTGTGCTTGTGTTCCCTTTGCAGTCCACACAGCGCCTCCCCTAGCACGTGACCTCACAAGGCATGGATTTGTTTTGTGATAGATATGATGAGTAATGATGAAAAATGCAATCAGGGGAAGGTTTGGAGTTTGGAGCAATGGATAGAGATACAGTAAAACCTCTCATATTCGGGCTAATTGGGCCCAAAGGGGTGGTCCGAGTAATGCAAGGATCCGAATAATGGGGGGATATGTATAAAAAAAAAAGAAAAAAAAAAATTCAGTGTATTTAGTATATATAGCTAGGAAATTTCGACCCCTAAAAAAAAAAAAAAAAAAAAAAAGAAAAAAAATCTAGGTGTCTATATTATAGCTAGGAAATTTCGACCCCTAAAACCCTAAAAAAAAAAAAAATATTAAAGAAAAAAAAAAAAAAAAAAAAGAATGCTAGGTGTTTTATTATATAATTATAGCTAGGGAAAATTTTGACCCCTAAAAAAAAAAAAAAAAAAAAAAAAAAAGGAGGGCCGATAATGTCAAAGTCCGAATAATGAGGGTCCGAATACGAGAGGTTTTACTGTACAGGGGAAGGTGTGGAGTTTGGAGACATGGATAGAGACAGTTGGAAGCGTATCATCGGCCGTCTAGCCTCATAAGATATACAGGGGAAAGTGGGACGTTAAACAGCAAGAAGAAGAAGAAGTCTGGAGTTGCCAGGTCCTGCCTCCCTCACAGTCTTGGAGATTCTTTAATGATCTAGTCTTACTTGCATAGGCTGTTTAATGACTGGTGCTCATGTGCCAATGAAAGGGTTTATTATTATTGAAGGCAGTCATTTTAAAAACCTTAGCTAGGCTCCGGTGTAATTATTTAGCTCACTAAATCACTTAAGGGTAGTTAATATGAGAATTTAAATAGTTACTCGTGCAAAGAAAGCAGAAATATGGAAGGAATTAGTTAATAGTTTTTTAGAACAATCACCTTACTAAAGTCTTCTTCTTTCTTACGAGGCGAAAATTCCATTCTATCTTAAGGTCTCATGCTTAAAATTATGCCTCTTGTTTACTTGATAATATGGTTACTATGGTAATACAGCTTGAAATTTTTAAAAAGGGATGAACTGTACTATTCCCTTTCTCCTGACATCAAATATTAGTCAGTACGAGCAAGGGGTCAGGCATTTTTTCACTTTTGTAAAAAATAAAACCGTACATATTGTGAGCAAATGATAAGAACACAATATTTCCAGAACGCAGTGTTTGCTTATTAGCATTGTATCATCGGAGGCATGAAAACCTTTTGCTAAGGCTTGGGTCCGGTCTTAAGAACATAAGAAATTAAGGAGCTACAAGAGGCCGTGAGACCTGCACATGTAGTTCCTGTTCCTTTATGGCTCAGGAAAACAGTAAACAAATAATAATAACGAGACCATAAACACTGCATCTAAATAATGTATACGCACTACCACTACCACTACCTGTAGATAACAGATAAAGTCGCCCTGCAGTGATGTCCGCCATCGCCAATATTACGAATTATAGGCATTACTACTGTTTGTATGTGCCACTGAAAATAAATACAAGTAGTTTATATCATGACTGTATAATCTACCCTGTTTCAGCGTTGTTTTAATGCTTTGTAGCTGCAGTCTATACGGTTTCAAATTTCACTACGCGTTTTTTTTTCGGGCGACGACGACAGCGGTACGACACTCATAAATAAACACTAGATGGCGACTCTACTGTTGGTTACCACTTTTGTAGATATTTTTGTAATTTTGTTCATTTATATCCTACTATGACACAGATGAGACACAAAATTACCACAGACTCTCCAGATAGCCCCTTCTACTTTTCCTGAAATCATGCATGTAGCATGTCAGTATACCGCCACCAAACACATCTGTAACAGAAAAAAAAAGTTGTCCGGCGACTTTACTGTTATCTACTGGTAATAGCTTTCGGTACCCACATAAAAAGAAACTAACTTTATAACTCCGAAAAAACAGAGACAAAATTATTAATGATAACCACAAAAGACCATAACCACTGCCACTATAATTGATCTAACCACTGCCACTCACCTCATCTAATGAGCTCGGTATAAAAACTTTTGTGTCACTTTTGTCACACTGGACCGAGCACTGCCTCCCTTCCCTTGCTCCCCGCCACCCTTGCCTTGTTTGATGATGTCCCCTACTCCCTTGTCATAGTCCCTCACAAACAAACACTATAATATGGCATACCAATTTTGGGCTTCTTTAGGTTTCCATGCTAAGTACCGAACGTGCACACATGTCGTGAAGTCACAGTCTTCACCTGTTGTCTGGAATGAATCCTCAAACGATTTTTGTTTATCCAAAGCTGTCATTATTTATCATAAAGCACTAGAAGCTTTTGTTCCATTCTAAGCTTTTTGCTGTTTTTAAGCTGATTTGTAGAAAACTGAAGTAGGTAGTAGTGTTAAGTCACGGACAGAAACTACCTCGTGTAGGTCTCCGGGCCTCTTGTACTTCCCTATTTCTTATGTTTGCGTATGTTCCTCCTTATTTTCTTTGTTTCCTTCTGTTTTTTCATCTCAGTAGTCTTCAGTCTCTCCTGTTTTCTCTTTCTTTCGTGTTTATTTTTTCTTCTTTTATTCATTTTCACATTAAATTCTTCTTGTTTACTTACTCTCTACTTCACATTTTTCCTCTCTCTCTCCCTTATCCTCCTTTTGTTTACTTCTATCCATCTTCTCCATCCTCTCCATTGTCTTGACTCTCACAACCATTTCAGTAATAAGCCTCCTTACCTCGGTGGTGATGCTGGCCTTGTGAGCCGCTCACTCCCAGCGCCTCATCCTCACAGAGCACGCCCGGAAGGACATACACCTGCGATGAGCCTCACCATAGCCCACGAAGATGGTCTCCTAGCCCTGCGAGTGTCAAGATGTGCCTTGAACATAGAAATACTCAGGCGAGACAGAACTTTCCTATCGATTGTATTAGAAGATATCCCGCCGAATATCCTCCAGAAATTCAACAAATCAATCAATATATAAATAGACTAAGGGAAAAAAGTACGGAAGCAAACACAGCACACACACACACCTCAAGGTATAAATAGGGCATAAATAGGAATGCTTAATACTATTTGATATTCATGATCATTTAATTGTTATATACCTAAGTCAAATAGGTCATGAATTCTACCTATCTATATTGGTTCTTTACATTCGGAATTTTATGTAAATACATGGAACTACCACTGTAGGTCTCGCGGCCTTTTGGGCTTCCTTATTTTTCTTATGTTCTTATGTAAGGATAGAACATGAGAGGAAGAGTCCGGCCTTTGTGGTGGGGGGGGGGGGTCTCTCATTGTTACTACTTCTTATCTTCTCTCGTTCTCTTTACTCTTTCTTGCGTGCCACGGAAAACACAACATCAGTCCCTCTTTCTCGACCACACATGGACTCTCATTTTACAACTGCTGGCAGACCTGACCACCCCAGCTAATGCCGTACTTACATCAGCCTTTCCGTGTGCGATAGGAAACACGACATATGTCCCCCTTCTCCGCAGCACATTGGGACTCGGGCTGGTAATTCACAATGCGTAAATAAATAAATTTTCTTTTCCTTGCCCCAGTGTGACTCGAACCTCCGCCACATTTAGAAGATGCACTCGAGACCAGCGCGTAACCGATTCCCATGAGGTTACCCAATGTTTTACGGCTTCTGATGTATTTATGTTATTACAGAGTTCAAGTGTGATTATTGTACAAGTTTTTCAAGACAAGAGTGTTTGCCCGCACATGAGATCCCTTTGAGGTAGCGTGTTGAGTGAGAAGTGTGGTTGTACCTGTCGCCTGTGGGAGTGTTCCTGTGTGGTATGGGTGTATGGGCAGTGTGTTACATGTGTGTGGGCACCCGTTGCCTGTGTTCTGTGAGGGAGCAGTGGCCACTTGTTGGGATTGCTTAGTGGCAGGTGTACTTTCAATAAATGTATCCAGAGTTTTAAAAAAAAGGTTTCCATCTGAGATTACTTAACAAACAGTCTTTTCCACGCATAAGTTACACTGCTATTTTCTGGCAGGTCACTATGTACTATTCGCAGGTAGAGCACAGCGGAGAGCACCAGGAGGTTTGGTCTTGGGAGGAAGAGCGGGCGACCACAAAGCGCGCCTGGGGTTGTATCTGCAGCGCTCCCATCAGGAGGAAATGCGCGCGCCTCGTCAGCCTAATTCCCTTGCCTCGAATTAAGCCTTTTTACGTGTGCGTGTGCCATTCAACGTGTGTGTGTTTCTTTCGCAGTGTGTAAACAACCCTTTCTTGACCGTGTGACCTTGTGTAGGTTTCTTTTGTTTCTCTCTCACCTTCAGGGAAAGCTGAGTCCAGTGGTTTTGTGACCTCCGCCTTAATGTGGAGTGTATTACAGTGTGTGTTCAGTGTCCTCTTTCCGCCAATGTGATTTGACTGACGTGTATATACCATCACTCGCCTTGCAGATAAATCTACCTAAACCTCGTCATGAGGTTAGTGAGTTACGTGGGGCGCCCTTGAGGGTGAGATAAGAAAGGCGAGTCTTAGAGAGCCCTACGTAACAATGAATGAAGTCAGTGAATGTGTGATTAACGATTCTTTACAATATTATTCAGCTCTTTTGCACATTATAGTAGAGAAAAATTTAATTATATTTTTTGAATTGTTTATTATCTCCTGTATTATTCCTATGTTCGGTACTGATCCTTGTTTCCCTGAGCTGCCTCAAGGGGCGGCCACGCAGCAGTGTTCTTTTTACTCATTCACATGCTTCCAATCCTTTCACTCTTATATTCCCTCTCTCATCTTAACACCTCCTTACATTCCCTCTCTCACTCCTTCTGTCTTCCTCTGTTCACGTCAGTTTTTCGCCTATTTTTAAGAGTAGAACGGCTGATGACACGCTTCCAACTATCTCTATTATTATTTTCATTTCGCGGCGGCTTATGTAGGGGTTTAAACACTCCTTATGATGATAACGAATTTGAACCGTTCAGACTGACTAATGCCTCAACTTTTGTGCATGTTTCCAGAATCCTCTTCACACACTGCCTCCATTCTTCCGTACCTGCCCGGGGCGGTGACCTGGCATTGCACTTCCTTAACAGCTCTCCCAATGCCTCACCACCTTCTCTACTTCTCCTCTTCATGTGCCCAAAACAACCTCCATCGCCCTACTCTCAGCACTGTAAGCTCAGCTCCTTCAATCCTCTCCTCTCTCACTCCCACACAACACATGCCTCACTGTTATACAGTGTCGTCCTCTCACACCACAGCATCATGTCTACTCTTATTCTATCCTTTTTTGTCACTCTAATCCTCCTCTCAGGTGTCCACATTTCCAAACATGGATTTATATTAGTTTTTATTGCCTAAATGTACAATTTCTGGACAGGTTGGCTATGAGGGGTTGCTGTGGTGGAAGTGTTGGGGCTGGAGGTCCAAGCTCAAGTCATTTTGCCGGGTCAAAATGTGGTCCCTGGTGGAGTGGCTGAAGATTACTTGCCGGCTGCCGCATCACCGCTGCCTGGGAGGAGAGCATCGGGGTTGCGTTAGCCTCTCACCTGATCACAGCCTCACTCCAAACATTCTCGTTACCGTATTCCACATCTGTTTTTCTCATTTTTGCCGGCATCTGAAAACAATAGAATGCGTGATATTATTTGAGGTGTATTCATCTAGTTTGTATTATCGTGCTTAGCAAGCTACACTCGGGTGCCAGTCTCCATATCTACATTTTTTTTTTTATCGTTCTCCTTACTGTTCTCGCTGAACCGCACCCCGGAGGCGGGTCACAAACCCCGGCTAACCCCCGGTACCCATTCACCTAAGCTGGGGTGGACAGGGGCTCGGGTTTTTAAGAAAACACCCATCTCTCTGCTCCAGCCGGGGATCGAACCCGACATCTCTGTTGTGAACCAAGCGTGCTCGACTACACTACGGAGTACCCTACACCAGTGTGTGTGTGTGTGTATTCACCTATTTGGCAGTAAACAGCAAATGCAATATACCCAACCCTCATATGGCTTGCAATTTTCCACTAAATACAATTAGAAAGCTTTAGATGATATGCAGTTTTAAACAGTTACATCTTTAATTAAATTGATATAATCATACATGGTTATATCATAGTAGGCTGGGTGGATACAGTGGGACTCCTCTGAGACGAGGAGGCCTGGCAGTGGCGAGAACTAGCGTGGGGGGTTACACCTGACTACTGGTCCGGCATGACATGGTCACCGTGTCCGGGAGAGTAGGTCTATAAGCATCTCCAGCAACTGCAGCCGTCTGTTGTTGAGGTCTCCGTTTGATAACGTATAATGCAGGTAGGATGAAACACACTCTGGGTTTCATGTCTCTTGTTGCGTGTACGCTCCTACCGAGGTGTGTGAAAACTGAAGAGAAGATTTTCTAAGCCAAACTTGACTCTGTATTAGCCAGGTGGGGGGGTGGGGGGTCCTCCTCGGACACACTCCATTGTCCTTGGGCGACTTCGTGCTACTACAGGCACTGTGAGAGATGAGCTACGAGTTATGTGTTTGGTCCCCATGGGCTCCGTAAACCGAAACATTACAGTTCTCTGATTTCTGAATTTTTGCAGTCTATAAGGTTGGAAAAAAATTGGCAGGTTCTTTTCTTGGTATCAGAGACCAGCAGGGCGGATTGGCCTAGGGCAAACCGGGCTGTTGTCCCCGGTTGGCCGGAGGGTCTTGGGCCCGGTCTGAGTCCCCGGCGGGGCCGGCCCTCTGTAGCGCAGATGGTACGGGTGTGAGAGACGTTATTTGCAGAGACCGTTCTTCCTGGTCTTAGGAGAGACTGCTTCCCTCCATCCCTCTCCCGTATTCTAGCTGTTGAACTGAAGGAGTTATGACCTAGAGGCGGATTGGCTCACAGGACCACATCGGCTGTGTCCCGGGAGGGTCTATGGGTCGGAGGGCCGCAGGGCGCCGGGTGCCACCTGGGTTATATTATTGGTACGAAATCATAAGTACAGCAACATTTTTGAAGCAATTTATAAAGAGAAGGTGACTGAGAGATCAGCTGTTTCTAGCATGGTGTATAAATAATATACTCCCATTAATTATCAGCGCATTTATTGAAGATCGTTGACGTTGAACAGCTATCTTGCGCTCAAATCCTCCTTTTGGCACCTGGTCCACAAAAACTGGTACTTTTCATGGCCCAGGGCCACACACCTCAGTGTATGTTGTTGTTGTTTTACAGCACAAAGACTAGCCAGGGCAAAAAAAACCCGCTTTAGTTGCTAAAGTGCCTATAAAAGATGACTGTAAGAGAATATAGAAGGGGGGTGAGCAATTCAGTTCGGGAGGTGGTCTTTATTACTCCTTTCTTGAAAAAAATGTCGACGGGTGCTAGGGAATGTGTAGATATCGTTGTAGTGGTGGTGGGTAATAGTTAGGTAGTTTGAGTAAATGATAAGTACGGATATAGAAATTAACATTCCCCATATGATTAATAAGCATTTGCATGCTTAATAATTAGCACCTTTGCTAATATGTGTGCCCGTGCGCCCGATGACACGGGCGCACAGTAGGTGTTCCCAAAATGCCAAAAAAGTTTTGAATGTTGCACGCTCGTGTGGTTATTCCGTTTTCTCATAGTTAAACAGTATTGCGTTGAAAGTTTGAGCGAATTGAGTAATATTTAGGGGTCCGACAAAGTAAACATTTGGTGACTGACTCGAATTTCAGGATTTTTCAAAATTTCCATTTTTTTTTCTCCCCTCGGGTTTCAACAGGGAAAAGAGCCCTTTTAACTTTGGCTGTCGACAAGGCTCCAATCGTTAAATCACCGGAGCCCGGTCCTCAAAGGAGCTGGCCCTCCTCCGCTCTACCACCACCACCGGGAGTGGGGAAGAGGGCGAGCGGGAGGGGGAAAGGGCGGTGGGGGGAGGTTCCCCCCTTCTGGTCGCGCGCCGGGATTCGACAACTACAGTAAAAACCCCCGGGCCAACTGTAAAAGCTGGAAAGGCGTACAAACCCTCAAAAGAACAAGAAAAAAGACAGCGAAATCGTAGGATAGGAATTTCAAGGGCCCTCCAAGAAACTTCGACTCGCCACCCTCCTCCAACGGCAGACGTAAAGGGACAGGACAAGGAAATTCCTACGGAGTCAGAGAAAGACAGGGAATCCCCATGGCGGAATTGCCCTCGTGACAGCAAAGAAGGTGGAGAAGCAGGTCGAGCGAAAAATCGACTCAAGGGGCTCCGGGAACGTGAAACAGCGACTTTTGCCAGGTGACTGAAAGGGGGAAACCCCAACCAACATACACACACCCCAGCCCTGTGTCGACGAGTCATCCCCGGGCTCGGGGATCCCAAAAGGGGAAAAAAAAAACCCCTAAAAACATTCCCCATGGATCTCCGTGAAAGGATTTTTAACCTCATTTCAACTTGGGATCGGAAAAGTTGCGGTGCGGCAAGAAACGTAAATGTTCGCACTCCGCTAAAGTTCTTGAATGGCATTGGAGTATGGGGTCTCGAAAGCACGGTCCATCGAGCACAAATTGGGGGGGAGAGAGCAAGCCGCCGAGAAGATCGGGGAACTGCGGAACCGGGAGATCCTGCGATTGGTCCTGCATTGGGCGGAAAACCCTCCCGTCCTCTTGGCGATAGGGAGACCGCATCGCCCGCCCTCCTCATAGGGGAGATGACGCGAGTTCCTTTTTGGGGGGCCCCCGGAAAGCTCGGATTCGATGGAGAAACGTGGCGAGTGGTCTTGAAGGAGGTGGACAAAAGCGGGCGTCAGGGACAAGTCATCGCCTTCTGTTTCGACACCAGGCTTCGACACGGGCCCGGTGCAAGGTGCTTGCATTGGGATTGAGAAAGAACTCGGACGAAGCTTGTTTTGGTTGGCCTCCCGCCATCATGTCCCGAGGTGATCCTCAAGGATGTCTTCGAAGCCAGCCTCGGCTCTTCCTCTGGTCCTGACATTAAATCTTCAAACGACTCCGGTTTCGATGGTTTCGGGGACCCTCGCAGAAGAGCGGGGGAAACATGGGAGGCCCTCGTAGATTTCTTTGCCACCAATGACACTCCCAGGCGAAGGACGACGCATTGGCCCTGAAGGGGGCTCTGATTCGAAAAACCTCCCAGGGAGGGGTATGAAGAAAATTTTTCCTCTCTCCTACCTTTTCTCGGTGGGGAAAGGGCCAGCCAAAAACCCTTCCGCCCTCCTGGAGCTCTCCCTCAAGCCCCTGGATGGGCCCAAAGGGCCCTCTACTGCCTCAAACTTCAGATGCGAACTCCCAGCTTTGCTGAATGGTCGAAGAAGGCCGGGGTGGAAAGGTGCCCTCCCGTTGCTCTGGGGTACTGCAAGCAATGGCTGAGGCACCGATCTCTGTGAAAGCTCCGTTGAAAGACGTGCTTTCCTCGAGATCCTCAAAACATACCCCGACCAAACCCTTGCCAAAGGGAGCAGAACGCTCTGCTACGCCCCCTGTGGTACGTTCCGAGGAAAACCCCGGGGGCTGGGCCTTCTTCGACTCAAGGATTTATGTGGAGGAAAGAAGCAGATGGTTAAGGCATTGGCAACCCGCCTCGAAGAAAAAACTCAACGATGGGGAAAAAAAAATACGATGTTTCCTCCCCCTCGTCCCCCGTCCTTCGAAGACACGGCCTTCTTTCAGAAACTCGACGCCGGACGAGGCTTCCTGCAAAGGACCCCCATTGTGGGAGGAGGACGACCGATTCAAGGACGCTCGGAAACGGGCACTTGGCCCCCGGTGATCAACGATGCCCCGGAGTGGGGCATCGCCCCAGTCCAGCCTACCCCGGGTCCACGAATCGGCCCCACAGGAGAAGTATCTCCTCCAGTTAGTCCCCCCACCATCGAAACTTGGGGGTGGAAAAAAGGGGGGACCTTCAAAGAAAACTTTTTGAAAGGAAACAAAGAAACTGTCTGTTTTGGTTTTCCTTTTAAATTTCTTTCTAAAAAAGTGGGTTTTTGAGTTTTTTTTTATTTTTAAAGGGTTTTTAGAAATTGTTCAGTTTGTCGCGACCTAAATATTCTTCGAATTAATTTATTTCACAAAGCTCTTTTTAACATGTGTAACGATGTAAAAACACAAGCAGGTGTAAAAAAATGTTTAATTTTTTCCCTCTTGATCTTCGTCTGCGACTTCGAGGGGTTCCTGCAAGGACTATTGGTTTGATAACCGGGCTTATTTTGGGACTGAGAGTGCTGTGAAGTGTGGGGGAGGGTATCCAGCTTCTTTCCCGTGAATACAGGAGTGAGGCAAGGGGGCGTCATTGCCCCATCCTTTTCAAAAAAGCTTGTATGGATGGGTATTGGACAAAGGTTTTTTAGACAAAGTGATTGTGGGCACCGTCGGCAACCCAAATCATTTTCTTGTTTTTGCCCATGTGGGGGTAATCTTTGCTGATCGCTGGGGGTCCTGGGGATGGCTCCGACGCTGCACGAGGGGGCAAAGCCCTTTTGGGTTGAGGTTCCTGGCCAAAAACCAAAGGGCCCGGGTTTTTGGGGACTTTCTAATAAACGACGTCTGTTCATGCGTGTGGGGGGGAATTGAGATCTTAGAAATTTTACATACCTTGGTAGCGCAGTTCATATGACGGCGGGGCACGTCAAGAAGCCTTACGGCGGTTGGCATAGCCCACGGGGTTATGGACTCGCTCAGCGGAGTATTTTTTTGGCGTTTTCGGACCTGTGCAGGAGGACAAAAATCCGGGTCTTCAAGTCGCTTTGATCCTTGTCTTACTTTTGGGGTGAGACATGCACTAAATGTGACTTAAAAGACGAAATCAATGCTTTGGGAAAAAAGTGTCTTCGAAAAACATGGGGGTTTGCTGGGATGATTACGTGTCAAA
>JACEEZ010013729.1:0-25000 GCA_016584305.1 Chionoecetes opilio
TCGAGGGTAGATGGGGGAGACGAAGGCACCGTGAAGAAAAACACCAGGAAGCCCCCGAGAGCCAGGGAGATGAGGTACGTTTTGGGGACCTTCCGTAGGTTCTGTTTAGCATGAAGATCACGATGAGGGTGCCATTACTGCAGGAGGCGGGAAGGAGGTGGAGGAGGTGGAGGTGGAAGAAGGGAGGAGGAAATAGAGGAGGTGATGGTGGGGAGGAGGAGGAGGAGGAGGAATAAATAGGAATACATGGGAATAACGGGACACCAGGAGACCTATTGGTCCATGACGAGGGTATCTGCTGAACTAACATACTACAAACTATTAACTACTTGTAAAAAAAACAGTTGGAAATGATACCATGTCCTTAAAAGAAGATAGGAACACGGAAGTTTCGTAGTGCAGAAAAAATAGGGTATGAAATATACTAACTACAACTACCACTGCCACTAAAAACTAATCGATCCGGGGGGACAAAATATGAATTCGCAGGGCCACTATCAATACCCATTTACTTTACAGTGCGCGTCAAGCCTGTTTTTAAATGCAGTTATTGTGCTGGCTTCGACAACATTGCTGGTAACTTGTTCCATCGATAAAACGACTCTCACATTGAGAAAATTTTTTACGGAGATCAGGGATGCACGTTGCCCTTTTTAGTTTAAACCTTATTTCTTGTTGTCACTTGAGTTGAAAGCTCAAATAGGTTCTCTTGATTAATGACATCAAACCCTTTTTAGGATCTTAAAGGTTTCTATCAAGCCCCCACGGTTTCTACGATCCTTTAAGGAAAAACATATTAAGTTTCCGCAGTCTTTTCTTCATACGATGAATTTTGCAGAGATGGAATTTGTTTGGTTGCTCTTCTTTGCACTGATTCCAATTTTGCTTGATCTTTTACGAAACAGGGCGACCAGAATTGAACGGCATATCCAAGTGTGGCCTAACCAAGGACGTGTATAATTGTGTCATTACTTTCGGATTTTTGTATTCAAAATTGCTTTTATAAAGCCCAACATATAATCGCCTTTTACTGGCAGCTAGGCAATGCGGACTGGTTTTAAGATCATTAGTGATGATGACACCTAATCCTTTTCCTACTGTATTTCAGTTAACGATTTATTTGCATTTGATAGTTTATATCTGAGGTTATCGTTGCCTATATGCATTACTTTACATTTATCGGAATTGAATTTTAATAGCCATACTCCAGTCTGATAGTTTGTCGAGATCACTTTGTATGATTTTCGCCAGTTTTCTCTAGTATATGTTTTACCGCCTAATTTGGTGTCATCTGCAAATTTCGATATTTTAGATACAAGTCCGTAGTCCAGATCGTTGATATATATAGAAAAGAGTGGGACCCAAGACCGAGCCCTGAGGCACCCACTAGTAACTTTAACCAATCAGATGTTTCGCCATTTATTACTACCCGTTGTTTACGATTTGAAAGCCAATCGCCAATCCTTGAACATAGTTGCTCTCCCAAGCCATGTGCCCTTAGCTTGTCAAAAGTCGCTTATGGGGAACGTATCGAAGGCTTTCTAAAAATCAAGGTATATTACATCCGAGGGAATTTAGCGTCCCAGTTTGAATAAATGACTTTAAAAAAAATCCAGCAGGTTTTTTTAAGCAGGATCTCTATTTCGAAATCCATGTGGGATTTTAATATTGAGTTATTTTCATCGAGAAAAGACACTATTTTATCCAGCAATATTTTCTCAAATATTTTAACAATCACAGACGTTGGGACTAATTGGGCGATAATTATTTTGCGAGGCTCTTACTCCCTTTTTTGAATATCGGTGTAACATTAGCTAATTTCCACATACAAGGAACATTTTTGTCCATTAGCGTTTTATTGAGGATAATCTTTAGTGGAAGCGAAAGTTGACGTGACATTCGCGAAGTAATCGCGGCGAAATTTCGTCCACCCCCACGGATTTTGCTGGGTCAAGTTTCTGCAAATACTTGATATTCGTTTTACTGTTATCTCTCCTTTTTCCAATCTATCACTTTCGAGTCCCGCATACATGTTTACTGGGTCTGGTAATGGAGTTTCGTCTTCTTTAATAAATACTGCATTAAAGTAAGCATGAGTACGACTGCCATGCTCTTATTATCATTTACCAGATGTTATTTTATCTTTCAGTGGCCCAATACTAGTTTTGACGTTTTTTACTTCGAACGTATTGAAAGAACCCTTTTTGGGTTTGATTTGGATTCCTTTGCAATTTTTCTTCATACTCACGCTTTTTAGTCTTAATTTAATTCTTGCAACGTCGTTTTACGTCATTGTATTCTCTAAAAATCGCAGCCAGCATTTGATCGCTTGTAAGCTTTATACGCTCGGCGCTTTCTGCCCAAAGATTTGTTGAATCTCATTAGTCATCCAACTGAGTCTGTTTAGTTATTCAGACGTTTTCCTACCATGGAACATGTTTTTCAACCACCGATTGGAGTTATTTGTGAATAAATTACACATGTTTCCGCGTTATTACCGTTTAGTAGGTCAATCCAATCAACTTCTCTTAGTACCCTGCTGATCTTCGTGAAATCCGCTTTATTATAATTGGGAACTAATAACCGATTTTCTGTGATGTCTACATTGCAATTAATGCCGCATCTGATTAACCTGTGATCACTGTTTGCCAGATGTTCACCTATATCGCAGTAATCAATCAGATCAATGTCGGTAGTGAAAACTAAATCTAGGATACTATTATCCCTTGTAGGCTCACGGACCCCCTGATTTAAATATACTTCGTTTACCATATCAAGCAATCGCATACCTTCTCTATCAGCAGAATTATTATCCAGTTTATACGAGGTAGGTTAAAATCTCCACATGTAATTGTATCGTTATTATTGTTGACAACTGACTTTATCTCGTCATAGAGGAGGCAATCGACTTCCGCATTTGATTTGGGAGGACGATATATTGTCCCAATAGTTAGGAATTTACCGTTTAGCTTAATCTTTGCGTAGACTGAGTCATATTGATCTTTATTTACTTTATCGATTTCGATTGCTTGCAAATTATCTTTGATGTAAAGAATGACACCCCTACCTGCTTTATGCGTACGACAATTTAGGAATGTCTTATAGCCTGGAATGGCTATTTCAGCTAATAAGTGTTTTTCTTTTGGTTGAACCAACTCATGATACTAACGATTTTCTGGCGTTTCGGGAACAAACGTATGCTAATAATTCGTTACGCTTTAAAATAATGCTTCTGGCATTTGTTAGAGTAATTGAAGTTCCTTAGTAGTTTTTGGGAACCTTGCGTGGGGGGTTTACAGCAGGGTGTCTAGGTCACTGTACAGGGCGCTTGATTAAGTTACTTTGATTAGTATTTGCGGAAACGGAACGTGACCCAGCGTTGCTGTGGGGTAAGAAAGGGGTTAAGGTGATGCTGAGGAGGAGGAGGAGGAGGAGGAGGAATCAGAATCAGAATCAGAATTTTTATTCCATTATTACAATGGTTATTCTTTACATGTATATTACATTTAATGACGTCAGTGAAAATAAAAATAAAAATTGGGTAAAATGTACTAAATCTAATAATAAAATGAAATTATAAAATCTTAAAAAGCAAATAAAATAGCGAAGCAATAAAATATTAAGATATAGTGGGCATACTGTGGTCAATTAAAACTAAGTAAAATTACAGACGAACATAATAAATGACATAAATCAAACGAAAACGTTAAACATTTATTCGTGAAATTGTTTACCTAATAGGTGCTTTTCTAGACGTGTTTTGAATTTTTTTTGGGAGGGGGCATGTTTACGTCTTGGGGGAAGGGCTGTTCCAAAGAGGGGGCCCGCAGCCATTTGGGAAGGGAAACCTGGAGGGATTTTACCACAAGTTTTGTGAACGTTCGAAATTTTCTGTTCGCGGGAATAGAGGGCGTTCAATGTTGGGGGGTTCCTTGGAACTATTTATAAAATTTTTGTGAACAGCCCCCTGTGGGAAATCCTCCCCCCTTGCGATAAAAACAAAAAGGTTAAATTAACGCCCCCCCAAATTTTTTTTTCACTACAAATACAAAATAAAGGAATTCTGTGCCCAAAAACCGTAGAGAATTGTTTTTCTTTAGAAATGTATTATTGCAGCAAAAAAATAAATTTAAAAAGGTTTTTTTTGTTTAAAATACATTTTTTGGGCGGGGAAATACAGCAGTTGTAATTTTCTACCACTGCCTAGAACCTCATCTACCAAAAACCTACCTTTTTTTTTCCTTTTAGGAGGGGTTTAAAAAAATCTACCGGGGGCCGGCGGCTAAAAGGAGGGATGAAACTCGTAACTCTACCGCGGTGGTTTTAGGTAGGGAAACGTTTTTCTACCGGGGTTTGGCTATAGTATAAAAACGTATCTCTTTTTTAAAATTTGCTGAAAACCCGTACCGAAAAGGCGAAAATACGTACCACTCCCGTGCCCCGTAGGGGGCCGGGCAAAACTGACCATTTAGCGGAAGAAGGAAACTGGTGAAAAATTTGGAGCGAAAATTTTTTTTTTTTAAAATTGGGGCCCGGGACGGCGCGGGGGGTCACAGACGGGGGGGTTTTGTGTGTGTGGGGTTTTTGTGTGTGGGTGTTGTGGTTGGGGTATTTTGTGGGGTTTTGGTGTGTGTGTGTGGGGTGTGTGTGTTTGTGTTTGTTGTGGGTGTGGTTTTGTGTGTGGGGTTTTGGGGGGATGGCGAAATGGGGGAAAAATTTAAATTTGGGGAAGTTGAGGAGCTCGAGATAAAAAAAAAATAATTTGAGTGCCCATTTTTTTGCGTCTAGGGGAATAAACGCTTGATATTTTCCCGACGCAAAAACGCTTTTCGACATCATCCGTTTTTGAGGCAGAAAATTAATCATTGATAAAACA
This sequence comes from Chionoecetes opilio, assembly GCA_016584305.1. Classification (NCBI taxonomy): domain Eukaryota; kingdom Metazoa; phylum Arthropoda; class Malacostraca; order Decapoda; family Majidae; genus Chionoecetes; species Chionoecetes opilio. The sequence continues at coordinate 4,877 of JACEEZ010013729.1, forward strand.
AACAAATTATATCTCCTATTTCGAAAAAAGTTACACGAAATGAAAGCCTATGACATACTCTTCTTAGTTTTTTACCCTTTCAGCTTTTTTCCCCGTATCCCCTGTCGTGTATTTAAGTGTGTTGTAAACCAAGTACCCTTTGCGGTTACCGATTTCCCAAACCAGAAAAACTCAGATTGTTTACTATTTTTATTTTGTCCATGTCATATTTCTGTCATTTATCTCCCCAATTTTCTAAAATCGGGGGCCCTGATTACACTGTTTTCCAGTTTTCTTTTTGTGCCTAATTGTCATTTTCTCCCCAATGAAATAAACTTCGACATTTTAATTTTCCCAAATCATTATCGATTATGAATTTTTTTGTTTTTGGAAAATTCATCTCTTCCCCGGTTTCTTTAAATTTTTACTTATTGAAAAATTTGTATTTGAGGGGGTTTTTTAAAAAATTTTATTTCTATTCCCCCCCGGGAAAAATGAAACGACTTGTCATTAAAGTTAAAATTTCAGGATATTGTCTTTTATTTTTTTCATCAATCTGCGCCCATTTTTTTCCCTATTTTAAAAACCCATTTTTCCTTTGCAAAAAAATTTGAAGAAAAACCCTTGAGTGTAGGATGCATCTGTCCCACCCGGGGAAAAACACCCTCACCTTTTCATGAGGGAAATGCTGCTTCTACATATAAAGGTTTCTCCCCGAAAATTTCCCCAGCCAAATATTTTCCAAATTTTTGACATAATGCCCAAAAACTGATGATATGTATTCAGCACGGGAAGGTTTTCCCCCAAATTCTGTGAAGGCTAAAAAAAAAGGAAGAGAAGGGGATTTGGGGAAAGAAACGATCGAAAAAGGGCGAAGCAAAAAAGAACCCCCCAGATGAAGAACTTCCTTCAAATGGGGGGGAAAACAAAAGTCATTTTCATCCAGCTGAATTTTTAGGATGGGGAAAAGGGGGGGGATTATGCCCCAAAGGGGAAACAAGGACGGAATGTGTTTCCTTGAAATTTTTGAGGGTTGTCCCCACTATTTTGACGTTTGAAGCGGGAAAACAATTTCGTCCTAAAGTACTGGATCCCGCTGGAAATCGACAAAAAAAAAAACCTGACTCAAGAATATACTTTTACTGCGAATAGCTCGAGCAAGGACTATGACTATTTTGAGGGGAAAAGCCCGGACACGACGTCTTCTTTCCCCTTTCCCTCCCACTACCCCCTAAAAATTCGGGATAAACCACCCGTTCGACACCGAACCGGCAATAAAAAATTTTTGGGGAAACGCACGGAGTTTGCGAAAATCTACTAAAAAGGCTTTTTGTCCAGCATTCCGGGGTGTATAGCCTTTTGGGCTGGGGACACAACAAGTGTTTTAAAGGCTTTGGGAAAGGGTTTAAAGGGCCCATGAAAACCCTTGCTGGAAATCCCAAAAGTTTTTCCCAAGGGGTTTTTGCAAACTTGTGGAAAATTGGGAGGTAGAACCCCACACTTGTAAACGATCTCGAGTCTTTCACTTGTTCATCTTGGCAGGCCAAAGGTTTACAACGTGGAATTTAAAGGGGCATATCAAAATCAATAAACAAAATGCCCCAGAACAAGTGCTAACTCCCCCCACAGAATTTTTGACAGGGGCCCACTCTACCCCCAAAGTCGAAGACTCTTGAAAACAACACATTAACCGGTAAATTAAAAGGGTTTGGGAAAATCGGGAACGAGCCCATATACCAGACCCTGATGTCCCCCCCTTTGAAAATGCAGGCCAGGTTTGGACAAAAACACGATAGGGCCCAAAACCTCTCGGGTTTTAAAGGGGAAGCATGTTTCCATCCCCGTTTGTCCGATGTTGCCCAAACTCATGAAGCAAGCGAGGGAGGGACCAGACAGTGACGATGATGCCCCCGGTCCCGATGTTTGGGAGAGTGTCCGGAGGGCGAGAAACAAAACAGTGCCCCAAAAAAAAAAACCCACAAAAACTTTTAAATTTCCCGAAATTTTAAAAAATTTTTAATTTAAAAAGGGTTTATGTCAGCAAAAATTCCTTACGAATTTCGGTGTCATTTAACCCGATCATAAAATGGAAAGCCCAATAAAAAGTCAAGTGTACTGTGTTTTTTTAAGTTAAAAATATGCTTAACGAAGTGCAAATATTCCCAATGAAGCAAACAGATGAAAAGAAAAACAAAAAATTTAATGCCCCAAGTTGTTTCATTTTTTTTATATTTAAACCCGTGTTCCTGAAGGAAAAGAAACAAAAATTTTTTTAAAACAAAACCCTTCAAATACAATTTTTTCAATACGAAAAAATTATGAACCGAGAAAAGATACTTTTCCCAAAACAAAACCTTTATAATCGTAATGAAATTTTGGGAACATTTAAAAAAGGGCGTAAATTTCTCCCTTTTTGGAGAGAAAGTGGGCGAAGGGAACAAATGGTACAAAAATTTTTCAACCCAAAATGTGTGTTTTGGGGGGTTCCTGTCACAAATTTAGGGCATCACGTCAAGAAGCGGGCCTCGCATTAACGAGGTAAAAATAATCCCTTTTTTGTAGTTTGATATATCTAAAATTTTGAGAGGAAAAAGTGAGTTATTTTTAAAGTTTATTTATTTTTGGGTTGTTTCTATTTTTTTTTTCTCTTTTTATTTTAAAATGAATTAAAGGGGTTTTAAAATAGGATTTGGAAAATTTCTCCTTTTTTACATCAAATTTTGAGAAGGGGGCAGTCGTTTTTTTTTTTTTTTTTATTTGCCCTTTTATGTTAAAATGTTAAAAGTGTAAATAAAATATAAAAAAAAAAAAAAAAGGAATGCCCGGGGATCTTTATATTTAATTTTTTGGTATTTAATTCTCTTTTTTTTTTCATTTGGGGGTTTTTTTTCAGGGATAGATTGGTGGGATGGAAACCTGGTTTTTATTCTAACCTTTTTTTTCTATAACAATTTTTTCCGAGTAATAATATACAAGGTTTATTTTTAAAACCCGTGTATTTTTTGTTTTTCTTTTCTTTAAAAAATTTTCCCTTTTTTTTTTACTACATGAAAAGGTACTTTTTCTTTTTTTTTTTTTTATTAAATTTTTAGGACCAAAAAAAAAACACACTCCTTTTTAAACTTACTTTCCCCCAATTTTTCCTTTTTTTTACGTACCCAAATTTAATAACTTTATATAGTATATATATATTATATTTTTTTTTTTTCATTTTTTCAAAGCATTTTAAAAGAACCCCACACACTTAAAATCTATTTTTTCTTTAATTATCCCTTTTTTAATATAACCCGAATAAGAACTTTTTTTTATCAAAACTCATGGAATTTTTTTTTTTTTTTGAAGCATTAACAAAAACAAAAACCCCTTTAATTTTACTTTTATATTTTAAACTTTTCCCTTTTTTCCCATACCTGAATCGAACCTTTTTTTTTTCTTCTCTTCTTTTTTATGAAGCATTAAAAAAAACACACCCCCTATCCATTTTCGGTTTTCCCCAAAGCACTGAATGTAAATTTTGATTTTTGGGAAACCCCCTTTTTTTTTTTGATGTTTAAAAAGGGTACTGTTATACACAAAAACATTTGTGCTTTTTTAAAGTTTTTTTTTTTTTTTTTTTAAACTTAGACATGAAAAAAGATTAAAATTTAAATTTTGTTTTTTTTTCAAACTTTAGTAAAAATTTTCGGCGTGATGGGATTTTAATTTTTTTTTGTGTTTTTGTTTTTTTTGTTTTTCTTGTTTTTAACACCTGTTTCTTTTTTTTTTTTGTAAAAACACCTGGGAACCCCCTGTTTTTCACAACCCCACGAACCAAAACACCCCACCCGCACACACACACAGGGACACCCAACACACACACACACACACCACACAACAAAACACAAAACCCCACACACCCACACACACACACACCACACACAAAACCCACAAAAAACCACACGTTTTGCATCATGTAAACCTTTTCCCTTCTTTATTTTTGCCCCGAAAAAAAAAAATTAAAAAAAGTAAATTCCCCCGGGGAAAAGATTTCCTACCAAATTTTTTTAATTTTTTTTCCCCCCCCGTAAAACCCCTAAAAGGCTGGGAAAGTCTCTCCCAACGCTCCCTTTCCTCTTCATTTTTATCAAACTTTAAAACAATTGGGAGTAGTAGTGTAGTAGTAGTAGTAGTGTAGAGTAGTAGTAGTAGTAGTAGTTTAGTGTAGTAGTAGTATAGTAGTGGGAGTATTAGTAGTAGTATTTGTAGTAGATTTGTAGTATAGTAGTAAAATAGTCGTAGTAGTAGTAGTAGTAGAGTAGTAGTAGTATAGTAGTTTTAATAGTCGCGGTGGGGTATAGGTATGAAACGTATCTTTTAGCCCCGGTTTGGTTGGGATGAAAAGTATCTCTAGCCGCTTGGCTTTTTTGGGATGAAAGTATCTCTACCAAACGAAACACTATAGTCTGTATAAATTAATCTTTTCTTTGTTTTGTCGGGAAAAAAAATTTTAGTTTTATATGTGTAGGGGGGGCCCAACCCCCCCCTCCCCGGCCCGCCCCCCCGCAAAAATTGCTCTACCCCGCCCGGTATAAAGGGGTTTTTTTGCGGGGGTTTTGTTTTCAAGCGAGAAAAATTTGATTTCTCAAATTTTCCCCTTGCTGTTCAATCATCCAGGGAAGCTATTGCCCGAACCCCCAAAATTTGTTGTTTTGGGGTTTTTGCGGTAGCAAGGGGAAAATTTTTTTTGGGCACTATAAGATTATATGGGCACTATAAAAGGGGGCCGCTTTCAATCGAAATTTTTCGCTTTCAAGCGAAATTCCCCCCCAAAAAAACGCCTAAGTAAATTTAAGCTTTCATTTTTTTTTGATATCAAGGGTTTCTAAAAAAAACCCAAAACTTAACCCAACGAAACTAATTTAACCTAATTTAAAAAAATTTCCCGGCTGAAAAAAACGTAGATTTTTGGTAGTATACAGGGCACGCCCCTTATTATTCAATTTCGGCAAAGAGAAAGGGGTTTTAAATACTCAGAAAGAAAAAAATTCCACGATGTGTTTGGTAAGAATCCCTTTGGACTCCCTTTAAAGCCCCCTACAGAAAAAATAGCTACTATTGACGGTTTGGTTTGATTTCAAAAAGTTTCGCTAGGGTTTTGATAGGTTTTGTTTGGGTTTGGGATAGGAATTTTTGGTTCGGTTTCGTTGAGTTTTTAGTGGTTTTGCAAGGGCCGCGAGTGGTCAGGGGGCACCGCAGATTGGGGAACATTTTTCGAAAAGTTACAGCCGGGTTTTTAAGCTTTGTAAAATGCCTAAAAAATTTTTGAACCTTCACAAGGGTTGGGGGAATTCGCAAGCCTGTTGGGGGAAAAGTTCGCAAGGGAAAAGGTAAATATCCCCCCTGGTGCCAAAAGCAGGGTTACACCGGGGGACATGGAGCTGTTTTGTCTGTAGTGTTACACTGTGGGCATTTCATGGGGCTTACGGTGGGGAGGTTTGGGGGAACCCAAAAAGGAAGATTTTTTTTATGAAATTTTATATTATTTTTCCCCACCCCAAGTTTGTTTTTTTTGATTTATTTTTAAACCATTTCCCGCTTTCAAGAAAAGGGGTGAAATGGCACTCTTGGCAGCTCCTCCAAGGAAAATTTTTGCGGAAAATTTTCAATTTTTGTACTCGTTGGATTTTTGGGGAAATTTGGGTTTTTCCCCCGGGTTTCAATGCCCTGTTTATTATGCTCATGACTAATGCGTATGAAAAGAAAATCTTTTGGGTTTTTTTAAAAAAAAATCTCTTAATCTATTTAAAATACATTATTTTTCCAAAACCTTTTTTTACTTATTTCCCTTTATGTGCGTATCAAACAGTAAGTAGGGTATTATCAAAAATGTAACCCAGATTTTTAGAGATGTGCTGGGGGGAAACAATTTACGTCCCCCCGCATGTGAGTGTCAGGTGGAAAACCCTTTTTCAAGGCCCTTTTCCCCATGAACATACATTGCGGTTTTTTTTAGCATTGAGCATTAGACCATTGTTGTTAAAATATATTCTAGCTAATTTTACAGTTTCTTCACTTTTGTGTATCAGAATATTTAGGTCGTCTATATTACCTGTGTGGACATACTGGGTGTCATCGGCATACTGAATGATTTCACAATTTGGGAGAAAACACGACAGATCATTTACATATATAGCAAACAAGTTGGGGAAACCAAGTACTGACCCTTGAGGCACACCATAGAAATATTTGGTTTATCCGACATAGTATTGCTTATGCGCACCGATTGTGTCCTGTCACTGAGGTAGCTGTGAAACCAGAAAGAATCAATGTGCAGCTTGAGACACTTACGTAATAATAGTGTATGACTAACGCTGTCGAATGGTTTTGACAAGTCGCAGAGAGTAACTAAAGAAACTTTCTTATTGTCCATGTTTCCATATAAATTGTTGGTTAGTGTTAATAGAGCAGAGGTGGTTGATAAATTTGACCTAAGCCATTTGGGGTTTTGCTAAGCAAGTTTTGTTTCTAGGTGTTGATGAGCTGAGATGATATTATTTTCTAGTACTTTAGAAAGAACGGGAGGAGAGATATGGGAACGGTAATTCCCTGGTTCATTGACGTCACCAGACTTAGAATGGGTACTACTATTGAGTTTCGAGACTGTGGGGAAAACTCCTGTTACTATTGATGTATCTATGATGCAAGTCAAGTGTGAGACGATAGCATGAAGGGAGTCTTTTAGGTATTTAAGTGGATTTCCATCTGACCCGCAGGAGTCACTGTTATTATGTGTTTTAAGGGTGAGAGTTATTGTTTGCCAATTTGTGAGTTCAGGTCGGAACTGTGGATTAGATTGATATCATCGTCTGAGTCTGTGTGTATGGGTGTAGGATTTCATGTGAATCTTCCAGGTTTCGCTGGGATTTCTCAAACGTTCCTTTCGACTTAGCAAAAAAAGTGTTGAAATGATTAGCGTCTGTTCATGTTGGAGGAGGAGGGGGGAGGAGGAGGAGGAGGGGGAGGAGGAGGAGGGGAGGAGGAGGAGGAGGAGGGGAGGAGGAGGAGGGGGAGGAGAAAAAGGAAGAGGAAGAGGAGGACGAGGAGGAGGAGGAGGAAGGTGGGAGGAGGAGGAGGAGGAGGAGGGAGGAGGGGAGGAGGAGGAGGAGGAGGAGGAGGAGAGGAGGAGGAGGAGGAGGGGAGGAGGAGGATAAAAAGGAAGAGGAAGAGGAGGACGAGGAGGAGGAGGAGGAGGTGGGGGAGGAGGAGGAGGAGGAGGAAGAGGAGGAGGAGGAGGAGGAGGAGCAGGAGCAGGAGGAGGAGGAGGTGATGGGAGAGATAGATGAAAATTAAAAGTTTGCATATCAGAATTAATGTTGTTTGCCGATGTTATGACTCTATACACATAACGCGGAGATCGATGGTGTCAGGCTAATTCGAAGCAACACTAGTTAAGTATACGTCCTTATCATTCTCTTTGCAGTATGAACCCATTTAGTTTAGTTAGCATAAAGGGAAAAAAAGGTACTCAAATCTATGCTTCCTTTCTCTCTCTCATTCCCTTCAGCCCTTTTTGCTTTCTCCTCATTTCTGTTTCGCTTTTATCCAATCTTTCTTTCTCCTCCGCCTTTGTTCCTATCATGGATTCCTAACTATAACACTGGGTAACAAAAACATATGTTTTGAAAATCGTCCAGGGTTTTCCAGCTGAATTAGACTAATTTTGATGCTCTGAGTCCGAAAATGACCTTGGTTTTGCTCAATCAGGTCAGGTTTTTTTGCTACAGAAATTTAAAAAAATCGATTTTTCGTAAAAAAAAAAAATTCTGCGGAATCACACTGAGAAACCCCTGATGATTTTTTCCTTTTTTCCTCAAAAAATAAAAGTCAGCGTATCCAATTCATTCAGTTTTTTATTTAGTCCATCAAATTTGATAAGCATAATTATCAATATTAGTATAAGAATGAGCGTTACGTGACACAAAAGTTTCAGAGTTCACGGCATAAATCGGCGTTTCTTCGATTCCCGTGTGGTGAGCAGCTGCGGGGTTGTCTCTCTTCAGCGACCAGCAGTAGTCCGCCATCATGACTGCGTCCCACCTCCCCTGGTACCTCTCCTCCATTGGCGCATGTCCTGATGGAACCTTTCTCCCTGCTCGTCGCTCATCGCCCCAAGGGTTTTTCAGGAAACTTCTCCATGTGTGAGAACGGGAAGTGCATCTTAATACTCATCAAACACCCGAGTTTTTGGAAAGGGCCTCTATCATGCTGCTGACGAGTCTGGCGTGGTTTGCTCCCTTTCGTGTTCCCCAGGAATTGTCACCACCTGCACAAAGCGATTTCCACGCGGCGCACTCTAGCGTGTTCATGGAGTTTTGGAACTCTGTGTCCTTTATGAGCTGCCGTATCTTTTGGGCCATCGAAAATGCCGGCCTTCAGCTTCTCATGGTCAGTCCAGGGAAAGGCTCGGCACAGGTAGTTGAAGCACCTCCCATCCTTGTCCCCGGAGCGCGCGTGAACTGTTTTTTATTAACCCAAGCTTCAAGTGTAGCGGTGGGATCAATATCTTCTCCCGGTCAACAAGAGGTTCGTTTATGTGTTTTCTCGCCCCAGGTACTAACTGCTCTCGCGCCGGCCACTCTTTCTTACATAGTGCTGGGCTCTGTCCTCGACTGTCCCACATGCATAAAAAGCATGGGTACTTCGTGAACCCCGGGCTGCTGACCAGTAGAAAGTTCACCATCTTCAAGTCGACGCAGATGATCCATTGGTGCTGCTCATATTGGATTTTGTCGAGCACGTACTTCACTGCTTCATATTTCTCTTTGAGAGTTGTGGAGTGCGCAAGAGGATTGAGGCGAACTGGTTCCCGTTGTGGAGGAGCACACACTTCAAAGAGCGCTTACAGCTTCAATGAAGAGTCGCCAATCTCTCGGATCGTATTGAGGAGCGCCGAGTTTAACAAGAAGACCGGCGACATCTCGGCAGTACCCCGAGGTCTTCCTCCTGGCAGAAATAGCCCATGTAGGCCTCATTTCCTTCGAAAGAAAGTGATACGCGCGTCCTTGCCAAGTATTTTTCTCTTTGAGTCTGGAGGCCAACAGCTCGGAGGAAGTCTTCGACAAGCTGAAAATCCCCAACCAGATCATTAAGCTCACATTGTGAAAAGGCTGCGGGCTATCTTGTGGGTTCATACTCTTCTTTGTATATCCTCGCTCGTCTGTACTGGTGGCCTCGTCGTCGCTGTCGGGAAGCTCTTTTGAACGCTGGTACAGGAATTTCTTCGCAGTGAGCCAGTTGGGCGGCGGGCAGATGGAAGGTCGGGGTACTGGAGGCTGTGCCGATTCTTTCCCGGGTTTATGCCATTAGTATTGATGGCGCAGAAGTAACAATCCGATGCATGGTCAAACGGCTCCCTCCAAACCATCGGATCCCAAACTTCAGTGAGTTTTTCGCGCCCTTCGTCCACCGCCGGAGGTATTCCACGCACGTCTTGCACACCGTGGGGCGGTGCCCCGGACCTTATCTTGGTCACCCAGCTTGACTTTAAAGTAAGCCCCGTAGGCGCGCTTCACAAAACCTGTGGGTGTTCTTCCTGTCCCCTGACAGCGTGTATTGTCCCGATGTAGCAGAAAACGTCGATTATTCCTGCATGACCGTCGCGCCGAAGCCATCACAATAAACTGAAAGAAAAAAGAAAGATGCAGCTGAGTGTCAGACAATGAAATTTAGAATTTTAGAATTTAGAAATTTAGAATGGAGTAATGGTGAGACAGGTATTGATTTGATTGGCTAATTGTGGAATTCCCTTTATTCGTGTCTGTGCATTGTAATTCGATATATTCTTCAAGAAAAATATGATTGAACTCAAAACCCCTGATATTAGCATATGTATAGCTCGTCAGGTAGGCCTATGGCTGTATCTCAAAAAGTTGACCTGATAGAGCAAAATCAATGTGATATTCGGACTCAGAACACCTAAATTAGTCTAAATCAACTGAGAAACCCCTGACGATTTTTTGGCTGTTACCCAGTGTAATGACACTAACAAATGATATAATACTAGCGAAGGTACTAACTAATGAGCTAATACAAGCGAAGGTAATTACTCTTAGAAAATGTAATGAGAAACAGTGAAGGATAAATGTTTGCGTAGCGTCTCAACTCTGCTTTAGAAAATTGATGGATAGTTCAATAATTTATGTTAGCGAAGGTCACGTCCCAGAGGCGAGAGTGCACTTGAAGGGGCGTCTGATAACATGACAGAATGATGAACACGAAAAAATTATCATCCCAATTAGAATTCTGCATCACGCACCTTTTGCCGCACCTGCATCATCATCAAGTGATGTTTGGAAGAATTAAGTGCAAAGTATGGAGAGTATACAAATAACTCGTAATGGTGTTGTAAGCTTATTGGTGGTAATAACCAAATGGGTGTAAGTTTGCAGCATGAGAGCGAGAAAGAGAGAGAGAGAGAGAGAGAGAGAGAGAGAGAGAGAGAGAGAGAGAGAGAGAGAGAGAGAGAGAGAGAGAGAGAGAGAGAGAGAGAGAGAGAGAGAGAGAGAGAGAGAGAGAGAGAGAGAGAGAGAGAGAGAGAGAATGAAAGATCTATTTCTTTTTTATTAATGGAAAGCTTAGAAGATGAACGAGAAAAAAATGAAGTAATTATCTGTATAACAGCCTTCCACCCAACCCTTCCTAACCACCCTTCCACCCAACCCTTCCTAACCACCCTTCCACCCAACCCTTCCTAACCACCCTTCCACCCAACCCTTCCTAACCACCCTTCCACCCAACCCTTCCTAACCACCCTTCCTTCCCCACCAAAAAAAAGAAACGTGACACGAATATTCTTGACTTAAAAATAAAACAAAAACATATTGGACATGGAAACAAAATCTGTTGAAAACTTAAAAACTTGCATCGATCGCCTGTGTTTTGATGACGAGGGTAATTGTAATACCGAGGCGCCTCACGAGTCGCAGGTGACTTATTCATACCCTCTGGTGATGACTGCCCACCTTTTCCTGATTGCCTGGGCCACACAGTACATCAAAAGCTAGTATAGTGAGGCCCTCGGCGGAAACAAGTGACGTGGTGATGGCAAGACTCAGTGGTGGGAGGCTACAGCACTACAGTAGCACCCGGGAGGCAGCACTGAGGCAGCATCAACAGTGCTTATACCCTGACACCAAGGCACGATACCATTAGGTAGGTCTTTTCGCTTGCATGGTTTTGTTTGGGTTGATCCGTGACATCAACGGGTGGGGATGAGCACTGGTTGCCTTGGATTTCTCACAGTTGGATTTGCTACTAAAAAGTTTATTTTACGTTGGAGGAGACGTTGTATCAAGTCACCAGCCTTCACAGGACACACTCACCGTCTTGGGTAGCCTGAAGGGGGGAGGGTGCATGGCGATGCCTACAACTCAATTTACTAATAAAAGAAGGAACAGTTCTCTAATCTAATCTAAGTACAGGAAGTTGAAAGTTCTGATAACAGGAGAGAACGACGCGCTTATCAAATACCCAAAAATGGTACATAAGTTTTAGCCAGTACACGAAACAGACTGCAAAAATTTGAGGAATGGCGTTTTGCTGTTATAAAAGGTAAATAAAAGGTATACAAAGAGTTAATATATTAATCTTCCTACCCAAGCAGTAAACAATAACCTATGATACTGAGGACGTCACTTCAAAGATCCCCCTGAGATCCTGCTCGGCGCTATATTACAGGAGTTGACTCGGTTTAATATATGTCAGGACACTACTGTCAATAATGAGAACCTGTGAGACCGTGGATAATGCTTGTTGGGACCACTGAGCTCTATAATAACTGGAGGGGCTATCTTCTGTCAGCGCCGCGCAGTTTGTTGTGTCGCCACCAGGGCGGCGCTCTCGCACTTGACGGCCATCTCGAGACACCAACTCAGAACCGCCGGAAGTTGAACTGCTGCCCTGTGTTTACTGGAAATTATTTCTTGAATTACAATCAAGATGGTGCATTGTGCAGCCTACGGTTGAAAAAATGGGCACAAGAACTTTCAAGAAAAATTGGGATAACGTTTCACAGGTAGCAAAGCACCTTAGTCCTATTTTTTCCCGATAATTGAGGAGTCGTAATATATCTTGTTTCAGTAGATACACTGTTTTTGTCAACATGTTTGATATTGTCAGCATGTTACAGTGATATATCGGATACATAAGTGCGTGACCATATATATTTAAATCATGATTTCACTACTCATATATATGCATATTTTGCTCGCTATTAAAAATTGGGATGTTTAAAGCGGTAGTATACTGCTTCTGTCAACATGTCGTATGTTTTAAATATATGACATGGATGCATATATGCAATTCTATATACACTGAAGCGTTTTAACCTAGTCTATATGTCAAATTAACCTGGCAAGGGATAAATAGTCCACGGATCAGTGTAATATGCTACAGTCTTAGGACGTAACTAGAGATAGCTTGAATTTGTTTCCATATAAGCTGAATACATCAGGTTACTTCATCACACCAGCGTATGACTGTGACATACTTCGTTCTTTAGGTGGAAATTTTTCACAACGTATGAAATATTGTGAACATTTATAGTCAGCACGATTATGTCGATCATGCCTAATTTTCATTTCTCCATATAATTGCTACTTAAGTTATTTTCCGCTACGATAATGTGAATTTTCGATATATAGCTTGGTTTTAACAATAGAAAGAGATGAGAGAGAGAGAGAGAGAGAGAGAGAGAAGAGAGAGAGAGAGAGAGAGAGAGAGGAGAGAGAGAGAGAAAAAAGAGAGGAGAGAGAGAGAGGAGAGAGAGAGAGAGAGAGAGAGAGAGAGAGAGAGAGAGAGAGAGAGAGGAGAGAGAGAGAGAAGAGGAGAGAGAGAGAGAGAGAGAGAGAGAGAGAGAGAGAGAGAGAGAGAGAATATTTCCCATCGTTTATTTCCTTTCATTTTCTTTTCAAGTGCCTTCACCTTCTTTATATAATTTCTATCTGCTCCTCGTCCTGCCTCAAACGTTGTCCGGCCGGCGGGGAGCGGAAAAAGAAAACTAGCTTAAAAAGACTACCGAAGTGATAAATAAAAACCTGTTTGATCTCACGTTTCGGTTTGTTGACACACATTGGATGACCTCGCACGCCTCACCTCTCCTCCTCCTCCTCCTCCTCCTCCTCCTCCTCCTCCTCCTCCTCCTCCTCCTCCTCCTCCTCTTTCCCAGCTGCCACTTGTAAAATGTCGATAACTTTCATGAATACGTTAGGAAGAAGAGCCTCACACTCAGTGGCGTAGCTACGGGGGGGCATGGTGGACACGTGCCCCCCCACGAGAAGCCGGTGCCCCCCCAGGTGCCCACCCACTGGCCACGGCTGCCGTGTGGTGTGGGAACCGTGTTCCACTAGGTAGGACTGAGGGAGCATGCATGGAGTATTATGAATAATTTCTACTGATGACTTACCCTCGACCTGAAATACAATAAATATTTTTCCTCTGCTTGAAAGAAAGAAACATGCCTCTGAGTCTAAGTTAAATGCATATACTTTCTATTGATCACTTTTAACACCAACGAACATAACTAAATTACACCAGTTACCCTTACAAATTTTCTATAATGCCTTGTGTTGGTACGTGTCTCCCTCTTGTACGTGTCTTATACGCGTTCTCTGGACCGACATAACAACACAAAGTCAGTGACCGATCATTCGTGGCCTTGTACGGCAGCGACCACTGCCGATCCTTTGTGGGATGAAATTGAGAGAAACTCAGCAGCTCATGGTTTTGATACTTCAGAGTGTAGAATGTGTAGATCAACAAGGAAACGGAAACTGCCTACACAATGGAGGCGTTTTGGTTAAGGAAAAAAGTACTACATACCGCCAGAATTTTAATTTCTGAATTTCTTTTGTGGACCTCGGAGATTGTTCATATACGAGTGGTTGTTCATAAAATTCTTATGTACATATTCTTATAATTCATCTAAAGTAATCGTCCAGACCATTTCATCATTCCTGATTTCATGTAGTTAGAGTATAGCCATTATCGAATGTATCAACAATATGTTGTCTTTTTTTGCATCCAGTCAGCCCGTTTTTTATAATCCGCATCAAAATCTGTAAAATTCCCGAGCTTCGAACGCTTGCTGGCAACTGCAGACGATGCGCCACGGCGAGGTGACGTAACATGAGGAAGGCCTCCTCTCCCCGCGCTGATCAAAGCACGTAAACACAAGAGATAATATAGTACTTTACGATTTGGGTGATTCTGAGAGATTTTTTTTTCCGATTGCCACATGCATGTATCCTTAATGGGTGCAGCAAGACACTGGTGCCTTTCGAGAAAAGTTTGCACATCGTTTCCGACTGATACGACAACGTTAATTGTTGAAAAAGGATTAGTGCCGGTGGACTAGGGCAGATTGGAACCGGACGTTGAAATTTGCAGATTTGTAGTGATACACTCACTCACACACAACAGCACACAATACACACACACACACCACACCACCACACACACACACACACCACCACACACACTCCACCCACACACTCACTCACATCACTCACCGGATGCTGTTGTGTTGCTTGTGTGTCACCAACCATCACTATCACCAATTGTTGTGTGTAAGGGGTTTGTTGTGTGTAGGGGTTGTTGTGTTAAGGGGTTGTTTGTGTGTAAGGGGTTTTGTGTGTTAAGGGTTTGTTGTGTGTAAGGGTTTGTTGTGTGTAAGGGGTTGTTGTGTGTAAGGGGTTGTTGTGTGTAAGGTGTTGTTGTGGTGTTAAGTGGGTTGTTGTGTGTAAGGGTGTTGTTGTGGTGTAAGGAATTGTGTGCGTAAGGGGTTGTTGGTGTATAAGGGGTTGTTGTGTGTAAGGGGTTTGTTTGTGCGTAAGGGGTTTGTTGTGCGTAAGGGGTTGTTGTGTGTAAGGGTTTGTGTGGTGTAAGGGGTGTGTTGGTGTGTACGGGTTTTTGTGTGTAGGGGTTGTGTGGTGTAAGGGTTGTTTGTGTAGAGGTTGTTGTGTGTAATGGGTTTGTTGTGTGTAGGGGTATGTTGTGTGTAAGGGTTGTTTGTGTGTACGGGGGTTGTTGTGTGTAAGGGGGTTTGTTTGTGTAAGGGGTTGTTGGTGTGTAAGGGGTTGTTTTGTGTGTAAGGGGGTTGTTGTGTGTAGGGGTTGTTGTGTGAAGGGGCTGTTGTTGCAGCTAAATCTGTGCGTCCGCAGCGTATTCTGTTTTCAACATAAGGGTTGGGGCTCCCATCACAATCTGAGTTCGTTTTCTCATAGTATAGCGCGAGCGCTAATTTATTTTCGGTCTCAGATTGGGGAGCATCGTACTCTAGATCTGTCCAGCGACAGATTTCACTGTCCTGACGACCGAAGTTACAATCGCTCATCATAACATTTGCCGACAGGTGTCAGGATCAGATGTTTACTTGGAGTGGCGTTTTCTCCTCTGACGTCATCAATAAAATTTGTAGCCTGTTGGGGAAGATTTTTTTTTAGGGGGGGCGCGCTTTTTACAAAAGGCGTGTTTTTACAGGGAATAAGGCCTGTAAATCAATTATTTTTGGTGGATTAGGTGTTTTGGATTACATTCAACATAAAATTAAGGGTAAAAAAAAATGGGTCTGGACATAGACCACTGTATACCTGTACTGCACACGCGACATGTTTTGAATTGCGGGACTGCCTAGGGGCCTGCGGGTCGCCCCAACTACAGAATATGGTGGTCTATGGACTATCATATAGACTGGTATATCAGTATATATGATATACTATTATCTTCCGTAAATGTTTGTTCTATAATTTGAAATAAAAAAAAGGTAAAAACCCGCTAAAGAAATGCCATTAGAGGACCTATGAAGAAATATGCATAAACTTCATATTCACTTACTCTTCGTCATTTAAAACTTTGCGAGTCAACTTTTATCATGAAAGGGGTATCAATAGAAGAACAATTTTATTAGCTTTCCAATTATATAGCTCGTTATCTGATAAATTAATTAGAACCATGCATAAATTACGTTAAACAAATAATAAATCATCAATAGGGTAATTTTCCCGATTGATAGGTTATTCATTTACTTATATATTTCGTTTTCTGATAAATGATTATGTACCATATATAAATTAGTTGACCTAAATAAATAACCTCATCATCGTGAAAATTACCCTATTGATATTTTCTGTATTGTTTACGCTAATTTATGCATGGTTCTAATTCATTTATCAGATAACGAATTATCAATGGAAAGCTAATAAAATTGCGCTTCTATTTGATACCCTTCATGATAAGAAGTTGACTTTCGCAAATTTTTAATGCGAAGAGTTGAGTGCATGCATATTTTCTTCAGTCTCGATGGCATTTCTTTAGGCGTGTTCTAACTGTTTTTTATTTGATAATATTATAGAACAACATTTACGGAAGATTATACAGTATGACCTATATACTGATCAAACCTCTATATGATCCGTACTATATATATATATTATATATATATATATTATATAGATTATATATATAATATATATATATATATAATAGATATCTCATTCGTCGTATGGCATTTCTTTAGCGTGTTTTACTGTTTTTTATTTGATAATATTATAGAACCACATTTACGAAGATTACAGTATATCATAGATACTGATAACCAATCTATATGATCCGATATATATATATATATCTATATATCTATATATATATAAATATATATAAATATATATTATATATATATATATATATATATAAATATATATATAATATATAAATCTATAAATATATAAATATATAAATTACATATATTATATATATATATATCTATAGTAAAATACTATACTATATATAATATATATATATATATATATACTATATATATATATATATAATATATCATAGATATATATATATATATCTATATATATATATATAATTATATATATATATATATAGATATAATATAATATATAATATATATATATATGATATTTATATATATTCATATCTTATATATATATATATATATATATATATATATAGTATATATATATATATATATCTATATATATATATTTATCTATATTATATATATATATATATGAATCCGAGCGGCTCCTCCGACTTTAGGCCCTTGCGCGACAGGCCCGATATTCGTTGGCGCAGTCCAGGTATACAGTGGTCTATGGTCTGGACGATTACTTAGGGGAGAGTCCTCGTGAAATATGATTTTTTTTTTTTAAATATACGAATTTGCGTATATGGTCTATGGGCAACACCTATCCTTTCCTTTGGCTTTCCCGAAATGGTGGAATTTTTTCAGCCGGACATTAAATTTAATGCCCATAGCTGAGGGGTGTTAAACTTCAACAAAACGTGTAAAAAAAAAAAAAAAAAAAAACAAAAATGGATTTTTTTTGGATAATGTTCCATGATACAAAAACTAAACCTTTTAAAAAAAAAAAAACTAACAGCAATCTTCCAGGGTGAAGTTTTGTTACCCAATAACAATTATGGAACACAATTTTGGAATGATGAAAAAGTGCAACCTGTTCAGATTTTTTGAACAAATGACTATACATCCAAAAAAGGACTAGAAAAGAGAGAAAGAAAGAATTACACCTACGGAAGAAGACAATAACCAAGAAGAGAAGACAGACAAAGGAATTCCCACCGAAACCTAGGCCACCTGTGAATTTGATCGAACCTTGCAGCAATAGGGCGGTAGCGCCCTGACACCCTCGCCTTTGAACGAGTATTAATACCTTATAAGGGGGAACACAAGGTGCGTGATCCTTTTATGGCATGCCTGGATATGTGATTACTGATCCCATAAAATTTCATATGCAAGTAGCATTGACAGTGATAGTACTTCACTGGAGTGGGGGCGCAGAAACTTTAGCAAACCTTCAACGCGTTTTTTTCTCAAAACTGTATAAAATGAACATAAATTCATCTATGCTTTTTTCTTTTGGCACAATTTCACGAAACTTTAGGACACACAAATCAAATATCGAGAAAAAATCTGGTCCTGGATTTTTTTTTTTTAACAATTAAAAAAAAAAAATTCGAATACAATTTTCAAAATATAATCAGAACAAATTGTAGAATAACATAAATTAATCATATGCTCATGTCACAAGGAAATCGGTCAAAAATGGCTGAGAAGATAATTCAAAATTTCATCAGAACCCGACATAAATAGATTCCTTAATTTTTTCAAATTTTTTTCTTTCATCTGATTCAAATTCTAATTTTCATTGCTAACCAGGGTACTAATATACACACAATAAATTATTTATGACCGTTAGATGCAATTTAAAATTCCGGCGGACTCTCCCTTAAAGTTGGGTTCGTGGCTTATAATTAGGTAATCCTTATTATTTGGTGAAGTTTTTGTGTTGCTGTGGCCAATATACGTCAAGGGAATGAATATATATCGTTTTTTACCGTGTGTATACATATTTCTTGATCTATAGTTTTTATTTAAATACTCCCAGTGTCACCACCCACCAGGATTTGTTGTGTGTACTGATTACGAGCGAGCGCGAAGCGCTCGAGAGTCCCCCACTGGATACGGGATTTTTCTCACTTAAGCGGGCCGACCTGACCCGACCCCGACCCGACCCTCCCCGACCCGCCCCGACCCCGTCACGCTTTTCAAGGAGCTATATCTTTGGATCCCGCTTCCGATGACAAGCGGTCTTCGCCACTGATAGCCCCATTCAATCCCTATTTGCGCTTATAGGTTAAATTTCCTAGCTATCGGTTTCTATGGGCTCGCTGTCCTTCGCCAGATGAGGCCGTCTAACTGGTTCTAGTGGGAAACAGTCAGGGAGCACTACACTCGAGTTCAATATGTTAAGGATTCACACCGAATTAACTTCTTCTATCCTATTCTAGATCATGTTAACATACAATGACAATGCGCTTTCAGTAATGAAACATGTGAACTTATGAAAAATTACAGGCAATTGAATCCACAAAGTACTGAGTTCTTATCTTTTGAGAAAATGTCTGGACTTATTCATGCATTTCGTGCTAATGAGGAAGATCTTAACCATGAGCTGCACTGCAAAACGCATGTTAGAATGACGCTATGAGGATGTGAGTGACAATGAAAAGTCCAAATCACTGTTAGATTTAGTGAGAATTCTTGGTCCATATGAAGAGGCATTTCCTGAGTTCTACAGACTGGCCAAAATGTATGTAGTATTACCTGTGTCATCAGCTTCAGGAGAGAAGCTTCTCTGCTCTGAAATTAATCAAAACTACACTGAGAAATACAATGGGCAATGAGAGATTAGGTAATCTTGCTGCGTTGTCAATTGAAAGCCGGCGAGTTAAAAGCCTTGATTTAAAAGTAGTATTTGTTGATAAGTTTGCTGAGAACCACAAGAACAGAAGAATTTTGCTTAAGTGAGGTATTCTCACTTTCTCAGTGGGACAAAAAAAAAAATTCTTTGCCTGCTGCTTTAAAACTTCTGCCTTTTTCTTTATTTTTAGTATGAATTATGTTATTTCCATTTTGTATAAGTGGTAATATACGTATTGAATTTTTGGTCATGGCTGCAAATTTATTTCGTTCTCCATCAGCAACTGGATGATACCCTACAGTACTCAACACACACTCCTAGAATAAAATCTAATAACCTTCCATAGTCCATACGACATCAGATATACTCTTGATATTGGTCAGAATGCAAAATATCCAAGGGGGGGGGGGGTCTTGGGACCATAAGTGAAAGTAAGTCCCCAGTCCCCACCAAACTCCCCAGCTGTATGGGCTTGTTCGGCTCATCTAGTGCCCCCCCATAGTCAGCTGTGCCCCCCAGGTGCCCCCCCCCAATGATAAATACCTAGCTATGCCACTGCGTGACGGTGACTATACCACTCCTTCTCCTTCTCCTGTACCTCTCCTCCTCCTCCTCCTCCTCCTCCTTTCCTCCTTTCCTCCTCCTCCTCTTCCTTCTTCTCCTAGACCTCGCTTCCTCCTCCTCCTCTTCCCTTCCTTCTCTTCCCCAACCTCCTTTTTCCTCCTCCTCTTCCTCTTTCTATTACTAACATTGCTAACAAATACCATTTTATGTTATGATAATGAGGAACACAAAGGAAGAATAGACAGCAATGAACCTGCTGATATACTTACCATGATGTTTTTGTATACTATAC
>JACEEZ010013729.1:30000-42500 GCA_016584305.1 Chionoecetes opilio
GGTGGGCCCGGGCATGTCAATCGGTCTCTCCGTGGGCAGCCGCACGCCTGGCCTACGGCCTTCACGCAGCGCCTCCCCTCACAAAAAGAGAGGGCTGGCTGGTGCGAAAACACGGGAACGAACAGCCACAGTTTCCTGACTGACCAGGAACTCAAAGACACAAGCAGTAAGAGTAGGCTTTCTCCCCGTAAGTATAGAGCCGTCCCTCCATCTGCGTCCCGCACTCGACCAAAGAGGTAAGCGGCCTGCACTGGGACGCGGCGGCTTGGCGGGGGGCCACAGCAAGCTGCAACTCCCCTCCAACGGCCGCCATTTCCAAGGGGGCTGGGACCTGCGTCATCACGGGGGCCTGGGCGTCCACGTCCATATCTCCCACAGGGGACAACAGACGGTTGCGCTGGGGCCTCTTCCTCCTCCTCCTGCGGCGGGGCCGTCGGGTCTCGGCGGGCGTCTTCATTCCGTGGAACGGGGGGCTGGGGTGTAGACCGAGGTGGAAGCAGGGGAGCCTCCTTCCACTGCAGCTGGCGAGGAACCGTGGATCCAGGAATCAGCCGGAAAGGGGCCGGGCGGGGCCCAGCGACGATTCCAGGCGTGATGTTTGGCACCGCAGTTGGGGCAACCGAGCCACGGGCCGCTCACCACCCTCCCCGGAGGAGGCGGATGCAGGCCCCGTGAAGGGGGTGCTCCCCACTGCACCCCACCCACACAGCTCTTGCCGCCGCTGACACTGGCGCTGGTAGTGCCCAAACGCCTGGCAACGGTAACAACGGACAGGTTCCTGGATGTACCGGGCGCACCGCGAATGTCCCGAAGCAGCAAGGTCCGGGGACGGGGGGGGACGTCCCCCTTTGCAGCGTCAGCTGAACCTGCCGGGTCGGGAGGTGCCGTTAAGGCCCGCGGCTGTACGAGCACCGCCCCGCCGACACGACGAGCGGGGTGCTCCAATACAGGGTCCAGGGGAGGCCAGTGGGGTATCCTACAAGGACACCTCTCTTGCTGGGTTCCCTCCTTGCCAACACGATGCCCCGTGGTTGGCCATCAGCTATTTCCTGGAGGGTGGTGGCGGCGTCCTCAGTCGCCCCCCGGAGAAGGAACTCCCCGGAGGCGGAGACATCCACCTTGAGGGCGAGCCGAAGCTCGGACTCCAACCACCGAAAAAGCTGATAGGGGCTGGGAAAGTCGTCATGCCTGACGGGCCCTCCACACCGGGATTGGTCGCTCCGCAGCCGTGGCACCACTCTGCTGTGAAGAATGCTTCGTCACCCTGAAGCGCTTCCTCTGGAGGGTGAAGCCGGCGTCGTCAGGTGGGTCCTCGGGGCGCCTCCGTGTAGACGTCATGGTGGGAGGTAACTCAACCCCACGGCTAACAACGGAGACAGGAGGGGAAAGGGGAGGAGATCCGTTCACGACCAAGGTGCGAGGTGAACTCAGAGAGAGAGAGAGAGAGGGGAGAGAGGAGAGGAGAGAGAGAGGAGAGAGAGAGAGAGGGGAGAAGAGAGGAAGAGAGAGAGGAGAGAGAGAGAGAGGAGAGAGGGGGAGAGAGAGAGAGAGAGAGAGAGAGAGAGAGAAGAGAGAGAGAGAGAGAAAAGGGGAGAGAGGGGGAGAGAGAGAGAGAGGGGGAGAGAGAGAGAGGGGAGAGAGAGAGAGAGGGGAGAGAGAGAGAGGAGAGAGGAGAGGGGAGAGAGAGAGGAGAGGGGGAGAGGAGAGAGAGAGAGAGAGAGAGAGAGAGAAAAAAAAAGTGAAAAGCAGAAAGATAAGTGTCTTCTCTGTCTTCTCTGTCAGGTAAGTATGCTCCAAGCTGCAAGAAATAAAAACTTTTCCAACTAATGAACAAATTGGATAAAGCTGACCAAATATAGCTTATAACCCTTTCAGGGATGACCTTAACCTTTCCTGAAAGTTTAGTTGGAATTGAGACAGAAATGGCGGAGCCTTAGCTATACGGACAGATAGACAGACAGACGGATGGATGGACAAACTGACATTGGTGGATTTATAGTGAGATATATAATTTGTTAATGAAAATAGTGATAATAATAATAAATATAATGTTGATATTGATAATAGTAATCAGTACAAAAAAAGAAGATAAAGAAGAGAAGAGAGAAAAACAATAAAAGATGAAGAAGAAGGGGAAGGAGATGAAAAAGAAGATGAGAAAAACAGGAAGCCGAAGAAGAACAACAACAAGAACAAGAACAAGAACAAGAAGAACAAGAAAAGATGGAAGATTATGAGAAAAATAATAACAATAATAAGAAATAGAATAATAAAAAGAAGAAAGATAAAGATAAGAATACAACCAAACTGTTATTAATACTACTAATGATAATGATAACAAAAATAATAACAAAATTAATAGCAATAATTTTTACAATCATCATCATTACTAATATCAAAAAATGACAAAAAAGAGAGGAAAGAAAACAAAAAAACAAGAGAATAAAAATTAAGAGGAAGAGGAAAAATGTTAAACGCCACCTGAATAAAAAAGAGGGAAGGAGGAATGCGGTCAGAAAACAAGAAAATATGAGAAAAAAATAGTACAGACTGAAGAAAAATTATAAAAACAACAACACACGAATAGAAGAGAGCAGGAGGGAGGAAAGATAACAAGAAAATATAAAGGTTGGGTAAGAAGGAAAATTATGAAAAACCAACACGAATACTCAACTCTCTATAATACTCTATATAATAAACGAATAAGAAGAGGGAAGGAGGAGGGAGGTGGAGAGGCGCATAGATCATGCCCGTGTTATCAAGGAGGCTGGGAACACATGGAAGGGAGAGGGTAGCCAGCTTATCTCAGGCGATGGTCCCAAGGGGGGGGGGGGAGGAGAGAGAGAGAGAGAGAGAGAGAGAGAGAGAGAGAGAGAGAGAGAGAGAGAGAGAGGGGGGGGGGCTTTCTAATAAGCTATACTAACAAGAAAAAAGGCTTAAATGACAATGGTTTAGGAGAGAGAAAAAAGGGTAATGATTGTGATAATGATGAGGATTATCATTTGCAGGAGGAGAAAGGAACTGTAGGAGGAATACATAGGAATACATAGGAATAACAGACACCAGGAGACCTATTGGTCCATAATGAGGGTATCTGCTCAACTACATACTACTAACTATCAACTACATGTAAGAAAACAGTTGGAAAATGATACCATGTCCCTAAAGAAGGAACATTCCTAACATAGGAACATGGAAGTTTCGTAGTGAAGAATGATAGGATATGAAATGTACTAACTACAACTACCACTAACACTAATCGATCCGGGGGAATATAATATGAATTCGCAGGGTACTATCAATACCCACTTACTTTACAGTGCACATCAAGTCTGTTTTTAAATGCAGTTATTGTGCTGGTTTCGACAAAATTTGCTGGTAACTTGTTCCATCGATCAACAACTCTAACATTGAAATAATGATTACGGAGATCTGTGATGCAACGCTTGCCGTTAAGTTTCAAATCGTTATTTCTTGTTGTCACTTGAGGAGAAAGCTCGAATAGGTTCTCTTGATTAATGACATCTAATCCTTTTAGGATCTTAAAGGTATCTATCAAGTCCCCACTGATTCTACGATCTTTTTAGGAAAACATATTAAGTTTTCGCAGTCTCTCTTCATAAGATGAATTTCGCAGCGATGGATTTTTTTTGGTTGCTCTTCTTTGCACTGATTGCAATTTGGCTTGATCTTTTACGAAACAGGGCGACCAGAATTGAACGGCATATGCTAAGTGCGGCCTAACCAAGGACGTGTATAATTGTGTCATTACTTTCGGAGTTTTATGCTCAAAGTTACGTTTAATGAAACCCAATATCATATTCGCCTTTTTACTGGCAGCTAGGCAATGCGAACTGGTTTTAAGATCATTACTGATGATGACACCTAAATCCTTTTCCTGCTGTACTTCAGTTAACGATTTATTTTCCATTTGATAGATATATTTGAGGTTATCGTTGCCTCTATGCATTACTTTACATTTATCGGAATTGAATTTTAATAGCCATTTATAACTCCAATCTGATAGTTTGTCGAGATCACGTTGTATGAGTTCGCAGTTTTCTCTTGTATATGCTTTACCGCCTAATTTGGTGTCATCAGCAAATTTCGATATTTTAGATACAAGTCCGCAGTCCAGATCGTTGATAGAGGAGGAATCCATAGGAATACATAGGAATAATAGACACCAGGAGACCTATTGGTCCATTGCGAGGGTATCTGCTGAACTACATACTACTAACTATCAACTACTTGTAAGAAAACAGTTGGAAAATGATACCATGTCCCTAAAGAGGATAGAAACATGGGGAAAATTTCATAGTGCGAATGATAGGATATGAAAAATATAACTACAACTAAACCCCTACCACTACAATAATCGATACGGCGGACTTTTATACGAATTCGCACTATCAATACCCATTTACTTAACAGTGCGCGCCAAGTCTGTTTTGGGAAAGTAGTTATTGTGCTGGCTCCCACAACATTTGCCGGTAACTTGTTCCCTCGTTCAACGACTCTAACATTGAAAACATTTTTACGGAGATCGGTGATGCAACGTTGACCGTTTAGTTTTAAACCATTATTTCTTGTTGTCACTTTTGAGTTTAAAGCTCGAATAGGTTTTTCTTGATTAATGACATCAAAACCTTTTAGGTCTTAAAGGTTTCTATCAAGTCCCACGGATTCTACGATCTTTAAGGAAAACATATTTAAGTTTCCGCAGTTTTTCTTCATAAGATGAATTTCTCAGAGATGGAATTTGTTTGGTTGCTCTTCTTTGCACTGATTCCAATTGGCTTTATCTTTTACGAAACAGGGCGACCAGAATTGAACGGCATATTCAAGTGCGGCCTAACCAAGGACGTGTATAATTGTGTCATTACTTTCGGAGTTTTATGTTCAAAGTTACGTTTAATAAAGCCCAAAAATCATATTTGCCTTTTTTCTGGCAGCTAGGCAATGCGGACGGTTTTCAGATCATTACTGATGATGACACCTAAATCCTTTCCTGCTGTACTTCAGTTACGATTATTTTGCATTTTTGATAAGTTATATTTGAGGTTAGCGTTGCCTGTAATGACATTACTTTACATTTATCGGAATTGAATTTTAATAGCCATTTGATCACTCCAATCTGATAGTTTGTCGAGATCACTTTGTATGAATTCGCAGTTTTCTCAGTATATGCTTTACCGCATAATTTGGTGTCATCTGCAAATTCGATATTTTATGATACCAAGTCCGCCAGTCCAGATCGTTGATATATATCAGAAAAAGAGTAGGACCCCAAGACCGATCCCTGAGGCAGACCCACTAGTAACATCGAACCAATCAGCTGCTCGCCATTGATTTACTACCCGTTGTTTACGATTGAAAGCCAATCGCCAATCCCATGACCAGAATTGCTCTACTTAAGCCCATGTGGCCCTTAGCTTGGTAAGCAGTCGCTATGGGGAACTGATCGAAGGCTTTCTGAAAATTCAAGGTATATACATCCGAGGGAATTTTAGCGCGTCCGAGTTTGAAATAAAGACATTAAAAAAAAATCCAGTAGTTTTGTTAAGCAGGATCTCTTATTTCGAAATCCATGCTGGGAGTTTAGTTAGTGAGTTATTTTCATCGAGAAAAGACACTATTCTTATCCCGCAAATATTTTCTCAAATAGTTTAACAATCACGGACGTTAGACTAATTTGGGCGATAATACTTGCGAGGCCCTTACTCCCTTTCTTGAATATCGGTGTAACAGTAGCTAAATTTCAACATTACTAGGAAATTTTTGTCCCCTCAGCGATTTTATTGAACATAATCTTTAATGGGAGCCGAAAAGTTGACTGTGTTTACATTCCGCGAATAGTCGCGCGAGATTTCGTTCACCCCCACGGATTTTGCTGGGTCAAGTTTCAGAAAAACTTTGATATTGTTCTAATGTTATCTCTCCTATTAACCAGTCTATCCCTTTCGAGTCCCGCATACATGTTTACTGGTTTGGTAATGGAGTTTCGTCTCTTTAATAAATATCGCATTAAAGTAGCATGTAGTACGAACGCCATAACTCTTATTAGTCATTTACCAGATAATTATTATCTTTCGTGGCCCAAAAACCCAATACTTGTTTGACGTTTTCTTACTTCGAACTTAGAAGGAACGTTTTCGGGTTTGTGATTTGGATTTCTTTGAATTTTTTCTTCATATCGCGCTTTTTAGACTTAATTAGTCCTTTGCTAGCGACGTTTTGACGTCATTGGATTCTCTAGAATCGCAGTCTGCATTTGATCGTTGTAAACTTATACGCTCGGAGCTTTCTGTCCAATGATTTGAGGGATTCCTTATTCATCCAAACTGGGTTGGTTAGTTAGTCAAACGTTTTCTTACCATAGAACATGTTTTTCCACCACCGATTGAGTATTTGTGAATTACATCACACATGTTCGGCGTATTACATTTAGTAGGTCAATCCATCACACTTCGCTGAGTACCCTGCCTGATCTTCCGTGAAATCTGCTTTGTTATAATTTGGGATAGTAGCCGATTTTATGTGATGTCTACATTTGCAATTGATGCCGCATCGATTAGCCTGTGATCACTGTAAAATTAGCCTCTGTGACACTGTGAGAGGAGGAGGAGGAGGAGGAGGAGAGGAGAGGAGGAGGAGGAGGAGGAGGAGGAGGAGGAGGAGGAGGAGGGAGGAGGAGGAGGAGGAGGAGGAGGAGGAGGGAGGAGGAGGAGGAGGAGGAGGAGGAGTTAAAAGGCAGGAGGAGGAAGGAGGAGGAGGAGGAGGAGGAGGAGGAGG
Organism: Chionoecetes opilio; assembly: GCA_016584305.1. Taxonomy (NCBI): domain Eukaryota; kingdom Metazoa; phylum Arthropoda; class Malacostraca; order Decapoda; family Majidae; genus Chionoecetes; species Chionoecetes opilio. The sequence goes on from JACEEZ010013729.1 coordinate 36,796, forward strand.
CGGAGTGGGAGGAGGAGGAGGAGGAGGAGGATGGAGGAGGGTAAAGATGACAAATGACGCGGAGGAGAAGAAGGAGAGTAGGATAATGATAATGAAGGAGAGGGGGGAGAGAATTCAAGGAAATGGAAAAATGTAAACAGAAAGAATAGGATGAATAGAATGCAGGTGAAGGAAAGGAGGAAATTGGCTGAAGACATAACAGAGAGAGAGAGAGAGAGAAGAGAGAGAGAGAGAGAGAGAGAGAGAGAGAGAGAGAGAGAGAGAGAGAGAGAGAGAGGAGAGAAGATAGAAGAGGATGAAGAGAGAGAGAGAGAGAATGAGTGAGAGAGAGAGGAGACGAGAGAGAGAGAGAGAGAGAGAGAGAAGAGAGAGAGAGAGAAGAGAGATGAAGAGAGAGAGAGGCGGGGAGACGAGAGAGAGAGAGAGGAGAGAGACACATACACACACGCAGGCAGGTCAAATGCGAGGGATTAACAGACATGGACTCAGATGAACACAAGAGCACTGGATATACAGAGACAAGGATAGGTTAATATAGACAGATATACAGACAGAGTATCGTTACAAGGCAAGACAGAGGGACATAGACAGCGACATAGACAGAGAGAGACATAGACAGAGAGAGACATAGACAGACACAGATAGAGAGACATAGACAGACATACAGAGAGAGACATAAGAGACATAGACAGAGAGAGACAGACAGACATAGACAGAGACAACACGTATCAGTAGACAGACACTTAGACAGACTATAGCATGAATTGTTACATGATTCTAATACGCCTTAACTACCTCCTAATTTTAGACGCCATAACCATAACAATAACAACAAAAACAACAACAACAACAAAAATAATAATAACAGAAGTTTCAACACCGTCCAGAAACGAGAAAAAAATAGCAAGAAAGACTTCCAAGAACAAAACGTAATAAAAACACTAAAATAAGAACATTTGAAATAACCACAACACAACCACAAAACCCACAACACCACACACAAACCAACACCACACACACACACACACACACACACACAACCCCCACACCACACACACACACAACACACACACACACACACCACACACACACACACCGAAACACAAAAAAAAACACCACCCCAAAACTCAAAGGTTCGCAACCCCCAGCAATGCAAAAAAATATATGGGGGATTGGTTGTTTTATTTTGGATGGGGTTTGTGGGAATTTATGCCCCTATACAAATTTTAATTTGAAAGGGTTTTTTCACCTTTAATCCCATGAACCACCATATTAGGGTTTTAATAACACTGTCCTTATTCGGGGAAGTGGGTCGGAATTTGCGAGGGGAAACGAAATTCTGTACCGAGGGTTTTTCCGAACGGCCGGCCCGCAGACATTGGCCGAAGGCATTTTGGCAACCCAGGTTGTTTCAAAAACCCTTTTAAGAACCCGGCTTAATTGAATTTAAAAACAACCTGGTTCCTTATTCGTGGCCCCGACAGTGGCCAAATTGCCACCTTTTTTCACCCTTTTCGAAGGACTCTCCAAATTTGTAGGGAAGGAAAAGCCAAGAAGGCAAACAAAGAGAGACCCTTTCCAAAAAATTAAACTATAAACGTGACCTTTCCTTTCCGTTCTTATCCACCCGTATTATTTAATTATAAATACTATTAAAAAAAAAAAAATTTAAATATATAATATTTCCCTTATAAATATATATATATATATATATATACATATATATATATATATAAAATATATAATATTATATAAAAATCCTTTCAACCATGGAGTTCATACCAACGACAAGAGGAGGAAAGACACTTTTGCTTGATGGCTACGCCTACATCTTTGAAAAACAAAAAGACAGTATAACATACTGGCGATGTGAACGCAAAGGAAGGTTTTGGAGGGCGACTAAAACAGAAGACGAAGTTATTCAAGGAGAACAATAAAGCATTCACATCCGCCTGATGCCAGTCGTAATCTGTCTTTGAAAAACATACAAAAAATTAAAAAAAGATCCAAGCAGTCAGAGGAATTTGACATCGACTATAATACAAAACAGCACTATGAGTACCCATTTGATGCTACAGTGCTCTTCCTAAAAAGAAACACTGGCAAGAATGGTGCGTAGACAACGGAAGGCACCAGACGGAGAAAATTTTTTCTGACGATTTACGGAAATCAATTGAGGAAAAATTTATTATTTATGAAAGTGACAACCTGCTAATTCTAGCACGCCTCGAATGTACAGCTTCTTTGCTTTGAAAGACAACTGGCTGTGTGATGGAACTTTTTATTTTGCGCCATTAGGCTTTCAGCTGTATACAATACATGTTATGTGGATGAGAGCCATACTGTTCCCTTAGTATACTGTTTTCGCCAGGAACAAAAACCAAGCAAATTATGACTTGATTTTTAACACTATCAAACATAAGACCAGGTCTTAATCCCTTTTCAATCACTATTGATTATGAAAAAAGCGGCTCTTAATAGCATCTCTGCTTGTTTCCCAAACACAAACATATATGGATGTTTTTTTCACTTTGGGCAGTGTTTGTGGAGAAAAAACAAGAAATTTGGATTACAGGCTTGGTATAAGACCCAACAAATGCACTGACTGTTAAGTCCCTTTGCAGGCTTTAGCATTTATACCGGTTAGTGATGTTGTTGAAAGCTTCAATGAAAATTTTTTCATCTCTAGATGATGAAACTGAATACTTCTCTCGATTTTCTTGGCTTTCTTTTAAGCCACACGGATTGGTGTTATACAACGTGGAAGACGGCGAAGACCAGCGTTTGCACTCAGTATGTGGAACACAACAGAGAGAACCATAAACGGCATTCCACGGACAACAAACTCTTTAGAAGGATGGCACAGAGCATTTGAACAGAGAATGACAATTACCCACCCAACTCTTTGCCGTCTGGTTTTAAAAATAAGAAAGAGCAGTCAGATTGGGAGTTGACAATTGAGCAGGTAAAATCAAGGAGTAGAGTTAAGAAAGCCAAAAAAAAATACCAGTCATTAAACTCAGATGAAGTCTATCACTGAAAAGTTAATGAATACAGAGAATGATTTCTTGAGAGCAATTGCCAACAATCTTTAAATATTTATGATCTATAGTTACATGTTTTTAATAGTACATGATTTTATAGTACATGTTTTTAAATAAATTTCTTATTTTTTTTAACCTTTAAACTTTTGTCACGTACAATAAAGATTTCTTTTGCTTCTTTTGCTTATTTTTTATTCCTTTTTAGCTCTTCGGCCATAATGTCCTTTCGGCCAAATGTCCGTTCGGCCAAATGTCTGTCGGCCAAATATCCGTTCGGCCAAATGTCCGTCGGTGAAATGTCCGTCGGCCATCGGTCCGGGAGCCGTCCTATTGGTTTACACTTTATGTACAATTAACTATGTACATAATCTCTTCATATTAATAAGAGATGTTATCTTCACGGAGGGTCTGGGTGTAATGATTCTCCAATGGGCAGCGGCAAGCGGCCACCCTACCTATAGCCACGTACAGAAATCTTAGTGGCTAATATCTAATGGGCGGCAGCCAATGACCGCGCTCCAAATTAAGGTGCTAATTATTTAAATGCAATGCTTATTAACCACTGGGAATATTCATTTATCCTATCCCAGTACTAATCATTTACTTAAATTACTTAATTATTACCCATTACCATTATAATTATATATATACATCCCTATACACGCCCTCCTATGATGAACGGAAAATACCTCTCACTAGGGCGGGGGGGGGGGAAACAAACTACCACTCTACCAATTATGAGAGGATGTTTGGTGGATAATTTCCACACTGGGGGCCGGCGAAAACTGAAGGTCCGCTTCATGTGACATCACCCCAGGCCACATAGCGCCGGAACTTTTCAATAGTGGTTTCGGCACTGTGGTCTTTGGCTATTTTAAAATTAACAGCTCTGATAGAGGTACCAGTGAATATGCTGGCATATACTTGATCGGGGGTAGAGTTATCTCCTGATGTTATAGTATCCCCAGTATAGACATCCCCATTGACCTGAAATGGTTTTAAGAGCTCATTATCAGCGGGAAGTTCAGGGGGACCTAGATAGGAGACTAGTCTACACTCAGATCTATTAAATTTAATGAGAGATCTGAGGTAATATTTGACTGCCTGTCTACCATGATTTATCCAAAATTACACCTGATATCGGCTAATATTGTAGCCATTCCGCCATGTAATGAGTTCCTATGATATTCTTCCACCAACAATTTAGTAAGATGATGGCGTTTGGGAATTAGTATGGGATGGCAGGTTTTATTTGGAAGATCAGCTTGAAAATCTCGACCTCGACACCTAATACCCTCATGATCAAGGAACAGACCCAATATGGTAAATTTGTTCCTATGGGGGCTGGCTGAAGCCAATAGCTGATATTCCTCAGGAAATACCTGCTTCTGTATTGTGCTGATACAAAACTTCAAAGGATCAGAGCTATCCCTTTTATTAACCTTGCAGGGAGTATTAACCTTGCAGGGAGTATCAACCCTGCAGGGAGTATTAACCCTGCAGGGAATATTAACCTTGCAGGGAGTATCAACCTTGCAGGGAGTATTAACCCTGCAGGGAGTATTAACCTTGCAAGGAGTATTAACCCTGCAGGGAGTATCAACCCTGCAGGGAGTATTAACCCTGCAGGGAATATTAACCCTGCAGGGAATATGGCTCAATAAGGAAAACCTTTCTATGTCTATCACAGGATCTGGGATCAATTCAGGTTCCCTTATTATATCTTCAGATATGTCTGACTGAGTGGAAACCATATTAGGATTATTTTTACACTCTTTCAGCCAGGTAGGGCCTTTAAACCATATATCTTCAGATATGTCTGACTGAGTGGAAACCATATTAGGATTATTATTACACTCTTTCAGCCAGGTAGGGCCTTTAAACCATAATCCTGTATTCAATTGAGGTTGCTATCTCCGCGACACATTATATTAGGATTTTCATTATGGCAATATATTCATTATGAACTGGAATACCACTTTCCTCTAAAAAACCTCACTTAATTGTGTGGGCAAGAAAGTGGTTCCTATCTTAATAATAGGGGTTTTTGCATNGGGCTTTTTTGTAAGACTCTAGATCCCCTTTTTTACTAGTCTATTAGCCACACCCATAAGCCCTTTCCTTGGTGCTAGACTAAATAGCCTTTAACCTCTCTTCTCCTCCTCTCCTCCTCTCTCCTCCTCCTCCTCCTCCTCCTCTCTTCTCTCTTCTTCTTTCCTCAATTTGGTTTTCATTCCTCCTACTTAACTTCCTCTTCCTCCTCCAGTATTTAATCTATTTCCTTCATCTTCTTATTACTCATACAATACCTTCCTCCTCCTCCTCTCCTCCTCCTCCTCCTCCTCCTCCTCCTCCTCCTCCTCCTCCTCCTCCTCCTCCCTCCTCCTCCTCCTCCTCTTCTTCTTCTTCTTCCTCAATTTTGTCTTCTACTTCACTTCCTCCTCCTCCTCTTCGTATCTTATTTCTTTTCCACTTCCTCCTTTTTCATCTCCTCCTCCTCCTCCACCTCCTCCTCCTCCTCCTCCTCTTCGTATCTTCTTCACGCTTATTAACTCTTACATCATCTTCCTCTTCTTCTCTCCATCTCCTCTTCCTCTTACCTACCCCCTCTTTACTCTTTAGCCCGTCAGGGTGGCAAGGTTGGTAGAGACGTGAGCTCAC
>JACEEZ010013729.1:45000-50000 GCA_016584305.1 Chionoecetes opilio
ATGAAAAATACTAACTACAACTACCACTACCACTACAACTAATCGATACGGGAGACTTGATACGAATTCGCACTATCAATACCCATTTACTTTACAGTGCGCGTCAAGTCTGTTTTTGAATGTAGTTATTGTGCTGGCTCCGACAACATTTGCCGGTAACTTGTTCCATCGTTCAACGACTCTAACATTGAAATAATTATTACGGAGATCGGTGATGCAACGTTGACCGTTTAGTTTTAAACCATTATTTCTTGTTGTCACTTGAGTTGAAAGCTCGAATAGGTTCTCTTGATTAATGACATCAAAACCTTTAGGATCTTAAAGGGTTTCTATCAAGTCCCCACGGATTCTACGATCCTTTAAGGAAAACATATTAAGTTTCCGCAGTCTCTCTTTCATAAGATGAATTTCGCAGAGATGGAATTTGTTTGGTGCTCTTCTTTGCACTGATTCCAATTTGGCTTGATCTTTTACGAAACAGGGCGACCAGAGGAGGAGGAGGGAGGAGGAGGAGGAGGAGGAGGAGGAGGAGGAGGAGGAGGAGGAGGAGGAGGATAGGAAGAGAAGGTTTATGGAGGAGTAGGAGGAAGGAAGAAATAGGGATAAGGAGAGAAGGAGTAGGAGGAGGAAGGAAGGAAGGAAGGAAGGAAGGAAGGAAGGAAGGAGGGAAAAGGAGGGAGGGATGAAGGGAAGGAAGAGAAGGTTTATGGAGGAGTAGGAGGAGGAAGGAAGGAAGGAAGGAGGAAAAGGAGGGAGGAATGGAGGGAAGGAAGGAGGTTAAGGAGGAAAGGAGGAGGTGTAGGAGGAAGGAAGGAAGGAAGGAAGGATGTTAAGGAAGAATGAATGGGTTTAGGAAAGGAGGAAGAAATATGAATTGGAAGAGAAGGTTCGGAGAGGAATTTGATGGAGAGAACAGATGGTATGAGGAGGAGGAGGAGGAGGAGGAGTGCTCAGGGAACATGGAGATAAGTCAGGTAGGAGGAGGAGAAGGAGGAAGAGAAAGAGGAGGAGGAGGAGGAGGATTATGGGCTCACTTCAATACATCAAGAAGAGGAGGAGGAAGAAGAAGAAAGGAAAGGAAGGAGGAGCAAAAAAATGAAACACATCAAAGGAAGGAAGAAAAAAGGAAGAAGGAAAGGATAGGAAGAAGAAAGGAAGGAAGAAGAAAGGAAAGGAAGAAAGAACAGGAAGAAAGAAAAATCGAAGGAGGAGGAGAAAGAGAAGCAAAAAAGAGAAACACATCAAAAGGAAGGAATAAAAAGGAAGAAGAAAAGAATAAAAAAAGGAAGAAGGAAGAAAAAGGAAGAAGAAAAGAATAAAAAAGGAAGAAGGAAGGAAGAAAAAGGAAGAAGAAAAGAATAAAAAAAGGAAGAAGGAAGGAAGAAAAAGGAAGAAGAAAAGAATAAAAAAAGGAAGAAGGAAGGAAAAAAAAGGAAGAAGAGAAGAATAAAAAAAGGAAGAAGGAAGAAAAACAGGAAGAAGAGAAGAATAAAAAAAGGAAAAAGGAAGGAAAAAAAAGAAAGAAAAGAAGAATAAAAAAAGGAAGAAGGAAGAAAAAACAGGAAGAAGAAAGGAAGAAAGAAAAAATCGTAGAAGAAAGAGAAGCCAAAAAAAAAAAAAAAAAAACATCAAAAGGAAGGAGAAAAAAAAGAAAAAAAAAAAGAGGCGAGTGATGAAGATGCGCTTAAAGGGAGGAGTGGATAAGGGGAGGCAACTTTAAAGGGTCCTCGCCCCCTCACCCCCTGCCCCCCTTTTTATTATTCTTAAGGGGGGAAGTCACAGGGGTCACCTTAGAACCAATAGTTGACCTGATTTTTGGTGGGTCAAACTTCTTACGTATTGGGTCATCGATTATTCTCTCTCTCTCTCTCTTCTCTTCTCCTCCTCTCTCCTCTCTCTCTCCCCCCCTCTCTTCTCTCTCTCTCTCTCTCCTCTCTCTCTCTCTCTCTCTCTCTCTCTCTCTCTCTCTCTCTCTCTCTCTCTTCTCTCTCTCCCTCTCTCTCTCTCTCTCTCTTATTTTCTTATCTTTATTTTTACTTCGATTGTGACGTCAATTTTGCTTTCTCTTTGAGAGAGAGAGAGAGAGAGAGAGGAGCGGGAGAGAGAGAGAAGAGAGAGAGGGGAGGGGAGAGAAGAGAGATGAGAGGGAAAATTAAAAAGGTAGGCGGGAGAGAGAGAGAGAGAGAGAGGGAGAAAATAAAACCAAAGAGGGATGGAGAAGACAAGGAGATGGGGTAGAGAGAGAGAGAGAGAGAGAGAGAGAGAGAGAGAGAGAGAGAGAGAGAGGGGAGAGAGGAGATCGAAAGAGATGAGAGAAGAGATGAGAGAGAGATGACGAAAAGGGAGAGAGAGAGTCTTGATAATGTTGCGGAAAGGTAATAGGAGATGCAACAGGAGAAGAGGAAGAAGAGGAGGAGGAGGAGGAAGAAGAAGAGGAGGGATTTACAAAGGGATTACAAAGGATTACAAAGGAAACACAAACAACAACAGCCCAAATAGGTCCTTATAAGGCTGTTTGCTTTAAACTACACTACACTAACTAGATAATAAGAGAGAAAGGATAGGAAAGTAGAAGGCTCCTCGAAAGGAGAGAAGGAGGAGGAGGAGCTGGAGGAGGAGGAGGAGGGGAGGAGGAGGAGGAGAGGAGGAGGAAATTCAAACCAAAGTAAATTAAAGGTGTCAAAATCCACTACATCTCCTCCTCCTCCTCCCTCCCTCCTCCCTCCTCCTCCCCTCTCCTCCTTCCCCTCCTCCTCCCTTCCTCTTTAGCCCGCCTGTCATGTCTCAACCAATGTCTGTCATATCTTCCTCTCCCTTCCCTCCTTCTCTCTCCCTCCCCTTTCCTCCCCTTTCCCCCTTCCCTTTCCTACCCTTCCCTTCCCTCCCCTTTCCCTTTTCCTCTACCTTCCTCCCCTCCTCCCTTCCCTTCCCCTTCCCTCCCCTTCCTCCCCCTTTTAAAAAACCTTCCCTCCCCTCCCTTCCCTTCCTTCCCCTCCCCCCCCCCCCTCCTTCCTCCCCTTCTCAGCCGTCATTCTGTTACTTGGAAGACGTTTGGAGAGAGGAGAGAGAGAGGGGAGAAAGGGGAGAGAAGGGGGAGAGAGAGAGAGAGTTTTTTGATAAGGGCCTCTCTTATTTGACACGTATATTATATTTTTCTTTAACTTTATAAAAAAAAAAAAGAATTCCCTTTTTGGTTTAAGGGAAAAAATGGGAGAGACAAAATAGGGGGACAAAGAATAGATGTAAAGGAAAGTTGTTTCCTCCCTGAGAAATTCCTTTTTTTTTGTTGTGGTGTGTGTGTGTGTGTTTGTGTGTGTGTGTGTTTAAAATATTCCCTACACACCAAAATTATCAAAATCTTCGTTTTTCTTTGCGTAAATCTTGCCCTTTTGTTAAATTTCTCTCTCTTCTCTCTTCCCCCTCTCTCTTTTCCCCTTTTTTCTCTCTTTTCTCTCCCTCTCTCCTCTCCCCTCTTCCTCCTCTCTCTCTCTCTCTCTTGTGGGGGGGGGGGGGAATTTGAGGTTTCATTAGCATATTTTAGGGGGGGCTGCATTTTTAACACACCACAACCACCACACACACACACACACACACAACACAACACCACACACCACACACCCCAACCACACACACACGGGAAAACATGTCCAAAACGAGTGTGTTCGTTCGTATTTTTTTTTTTTTTTTCCTTTTATTTTTTTTTTTATTTTTGTGTACGTTTCAAAATTATCTTTTTTTTATGGTTTTTTTTTTTCAGTTTTTTTTTTTCAATATTTATCCATTTAGTATAGTATATATATTTTTTTTTTCCTTTTTTTCTTTTCCTTACATCACATTTGATTCATTGTTAATATTTCACCTTTCCCTTCCTCTCCACCTCCCCCTCTCTCTTCCCCTCCTCCTCCCCCTCCTCCCCCCTCCTCCCCTTTTCCTCCTCCTCTCATCTTTATCATCATCATTGTTTTTCCCCTCCTCCTCCTCCTCCCCCCCTCCTCCCCCTCCTCCTCCCCCTCCCCCCTTTTCCCCCCTTTCCCCTTCCTCATTGTTAAACTTTTTGAGAAAATTTGCGGGTAAAAAGTGTCTTTTCCGATGAAAAACCCCCAATACAAAACTCCCCGATGGATTTCGAAATAAGAATCCTGCTTAAAAAACCTATGGATTTTTTTAATGTCATTTATTCAAACTGGGACGCTAAAATTCCCTCGGATGTAATATCCCTTGTTTTTCAGAAACCCTTCGATACGTTCCCCATAACGATTTTTGCCCAAACAAAGGGCACATGGGCATAGGAGAGAAATTATTTTCATGGTTTTGGCGTTTTGGCTTTCAATCGTAAAAAACGGGTAGTAAAAATGGCGAGGCATCTGATTGGTTAATGTTACTAGGGGGGTCCCTGGGGCTCGGTTTGGGTCCTACCTTTTTTGTATTTTTCAACGATTGGACTGCGCGGGACTTGTATCAAAAAAATATCGAAATTTGCAGTGACACCAAATTAGGCGTAAAGCATATCTAGAGAAAACTCGAACTCATACAAATGCTCGACAACTATCAGATTGGGTGATAAATGGCTATTAAAATTAAATTTCCGAAAATGTAAAGAAAATCATATAGGAAACGATAACTCAAATAAAAACTTTTCAAATGCAAAATAAATCGTTAACTGAAGTACAGCGGAAAAAGGATTTAGGGGTCATATCAGTAATGATCTGGGAAAACCAGTCCCCATTGCTACGCCAGTAAAAAAAGGGAAATATGATTTTTGGGTTTATTAAACGTAAAATTTTAACATAAAACTCCGAAAGTAAAGACACAATTATACACTCCTTGGGTTTGGCCCCACTTGGGAAAATCCGTTCAATTCTGGTCGCCCCGTTTCGTAAAAGTCAAGCCAAATTGGAATCATGCAAAGAAGACAACCCAAAAAAAATTCCTTCTGCGAAATTTCTTTATGAAAGAGAGACTGCGGGAAACTTATATGTTTTTTTCCCTTTAAAAGGGTC
>JACEEZ010013729.1:55000-57500 GCA_016584305.1 Chionoecetes opilio
TTAAAGTAGTGTGATATGCATCGTTTATGTGGTAAAAAGGGTATTAAAAATCTATTGGAATAAAGTAAAAAACATAGGCAAATTTATGTATGACTATAAATTCCTGTTTTTTTTTAGGCGAGGGGTTGCAATTTTTTTTCAGACAGAGAGAGGAGAGAGAGAGAGAGAGAGAGAGAGAGAAGAGAGAGAGAGAGAAGAGGAGAGAGGAGAGACGAGAGGTGAAAAATATAAACAAAAGAGGGAATGGAGGAAAGACAAAGGGAGTATTGCTTTCTAGTCTGAGAGAGAGAGAGAGAGAGAGAGAGAGAGAGAGAGAGAGAGAGAGAGAGAGAGAGAGAGAGAGAGAGAGAGAGAGAGAGAGAGAGAGAGAGAGTTCTTTGATAAGTGTTGCGGAAAGTAATGATCGGAAGATGCAACAGGAGAAGGAGGAAGAAGAGGAGGAGGAGGAGGAAGAAGAAGAGGAGGATTACAAAGGGATTACAAAGGGATTACAAAGGAAACACAAACAACAACAGACCAATAGGTCCTTATAAGGCTGTTTGCTTTAACTACACTACACTAACTAGATAATAAGAGAGAAAGGATAGGAAAGTAGAAGGCTCCTCGAAGGAGGAGAAGGAGGAGGAGGAGCTGGAGGAGGAGGAGGAGGTGGAGGAGGAGGAGGAGAGGAGGAGGAAATTCAAACCAAAGTAAATTAAAGGTGTCAAATCCACTACATCTCCTCCTCCTCCTCCTCCTCCTCCTCCACCTCTTCCTCCTCCACCTCTCCTCCTTCCTCCTCCTCCTCTTCCTTCGTAGCCCGCCTGTCATGTCTCAACCAATGTCTGTCATATCTTCCTCTCCCTTCCCTCCTTCTCTCTCCCTCCCCTTCCTCCCTTCCTCCTTCCCTTCCTATCCCTTCCCTTCCCTCCCCTTCCCTCCCCTTCCCTCTACCTTCCCTCCCCTCCCTTCCCTTCCCTTCCCTTCCCTCCCCTTCCCTCCCCTTCCCTCTACCTTCCCTCCCCTCCCTTCCCTTCCCTTCCCTTCCCTCCCTCTCCCCTCCTTCCTCTCTTCTCAGCTCGTCATTCTGTTATCTTGGAAGACGTCTGGTAGAGAGAGAGAGAGAGAGAGAGAGAGAGAGAGAGAGAGAGAGAGAGTTAGTTCTTTGATAAGGCCTCTTCTTATTTGACACGTATATTATCATTTCTCTTTCAACTTTATAAAAAAGAAAAGAATTCCATTACTTGGTTTAAGGAAAAAGTGGGAGAGACAAAATAGGGAGGACAAAGTAATAGATGTAAAGGAATGTATGTTACCTCCATGAGAAATTCCTTTGTGTGTGTGTGTGTGTGTGTGTGTGTGTGTGTGTGTGTGTGTTTAAGATATTCCCTACACATCCAACTTAGTCAAAAATCTTCGTCTTCTTTGCTGTGAATCTTCGTCCTTTGTTGAATCTCTCTCTCTCTCTCTCTCTCTCTCTCTCTCTCTCTCTCTCTCTCTCTCATCTCTCTCTTCTCTCTCTCTTCTCTCTCTCTCTCTCTCTCTCTCGTAGGGGGGGGGGGGGAATTTGAGGCTTCATTAGCATATTTTATGGGGTTGTTGCTGCATTTATTAACACACACACACACACACACACACACACACACACACACACACACAACACACACACAACACACACACACACACACACACACACAGGAAACATGTCCTAACGAGTGTGTTCGTTCGTATTTTTTTCTTTCTTTCCTCTTATTTTTTTTATTATTTTTTGTGTACGTTTCAAGAATTTATCTTTTTTTATGGTTTTTGTTTTCAGTTTTTTTTTTTCACATATTTAGTCACATTTAGTATAGTATATATATTTTTTCTTCCTTTTTTCTCTTCCTTATCATCATCATTGACTTCATTGTTAATATTTCACCTCTTCCTTCTCTCTCCACCTCCTCCTCTCTCTTCCTCCTCCTCCTCCTCCTCCTCCTCCTCCTCTGCCTCTTCCTCCTCCTCTCATCTTTATCATCATCATTGTCATTTTCTCCTCCTCCTCCTCCTCCTCCTCCTCCTCCTCCTCCTCCTCCTCCTCCTCCTCTCCTCCTCCTCCTCATTGTTAAACTATTTGAGAAAATATTGCGGGATAAAATAGTGTCTTTTCTCGATGAAAATAACTCAATACTAAACTCCCAGCATGGATTTCGAAATAAGAGATCCTGCTTAACAAACCTACTGGATTTTTTTAATGTCATTTATTCAAACTGGGACGCTAAAATTCCCTCGGATGTAATATACCTTGATTTTCAGAAAGCCTTCGATACAGTTCCCCATAAGCGACTTTTGACCAAACTAAGGGCACATGGCATAGGAGAGCAATTATGTTCATGGATTGGCGATTGGCTTTCAAATCGTAAACAACGGGTAGTAATAAATGGCGAGGCATCTGATTGGTTAGATGTTACTAGTGGGGTGCCTCAGGGCTCGGTCTTGGGTCCTACTCTTTTTCTGATATATATCAACGATCTGGACTGCG
>JACEEZ010013729.1:62500-85000 GCA_016584305.1 Chionoecetes opilio
GATTTTTTGACATTTTTTCAACCAAATCTTCTTACATTTCCCCCAGGGTCTCTCTCACTTATCGGGTCACGTCAGCACACAAGATTAAGCTGACGGACAACAGCTTCTCTCAGTGCTGACTCCCATCCTCTCATCATGCTGGTCTACTTGGGGGCGTGGAGTCTGAGCGCCACCCGAGTGCTGTTGTTCTCGAGGACGACCAGAGCCTCAAGTTCAAGCAATGTAGATATGATTGGTGGGATCACTCGTCGGCGGCAGGTAAGAGGAGAGAGAGAAGGGAAGTAGTATAAGTAGTTGTAGTAGTAGTAGTAGTAGTAGTAGTAGTAGTAGTAGTTGTAGTAGTAGTAGTAGTAGTAGTAGTAGTAGTAGTAGTAGAAGTAATAGTTATAGTATGTTAGGTAAGGAGAAGAAGGGATAAAGGGTAAGAAACGGGAGAAGAGAGGTAGTAGTAGTAGTAGTAGACTAGTAGTGGTAGTAATAGTAGTAGTAGTATAGTAGTAGTAGTAGTAGTAGTAGTAGTAGTAGTAGACTAGTAGTGGTAGTATTGGTAGGCTGTAGAAAGGTTGTAGTAGTAGTAGTAGTAGTAGTAGTAGTAGTAGTAGTAGTAGTAGTAGTAGTAGTAGTAGTAGTAGTAGGTATAAGTAGTAGTAGGTAGGTTAAAGTAGTGTGATATGCATCGTTTATGTGGTAAAAAGGGTATTAAAAATCTATTGGAATAAAGTAAAAAACATAGGCAAATTTATGTATGACTATAAATTCCTGTTTTTTTTAGGCGAGGGGTTGCAATTTTTTTTCAGACAGAGAGAGAGAGAGAGAGAGAGAGAGAGAGAGAGAGAGAGAGAGAGAGAGAGAGAGAGAGAGAGAGAGAGAGAGAGAGAGAGAGAAAGAGAAAGAGAGAGAGAGAGAGAGAGAGAGAGAGAGAGAGATTAGTGAGGCGTAATCACTTCCAGACAGCATAGGTAACCATAAATAAAATCATTATATTGCACTCAACATCCTTTCTTTCCCTCCCACACACACACACACACACACACACACACACACACACACACACACACACACACACACACACACACACACACACACACACACACACACACACACACAGGCGAGGTGCTCTTCCTGATATGGGGCGTCAAGGTGTGTTTCAGCGTCAGGAAGGCCGAGAGCTTCTTCGACGAGGCCAAATACATCTCGTGGGCCGTCTACAACATCGCCTTGGTCAACATCGTCATGGTGACCTTCCAGTAAGTCACCTCTTAGATTTTGTTATTCTACATAGAAGCCTATAGCGCCTGTAGGCTATTATGTTTTTTTCCTTGAAGGCTCAGGTGGTTGGCCCTGCACATTCTGGAGGGTCGTGATACTTGGCTCTGCACATTCTGGAGGGTCGGGTTGGTAGGCCCTCGTCCGTTGGTGGCGCAGGTTGAATTTTTATAGTGATACCTGTGATCTATAGGTGAAGGTCCGTTTTCTGTGGTGGTCTACCCTCAGTTTAGGCTCATGCTGCCACCTGGTGCTTCCTCCGCCACACAGATAGATAGATAGAGAGATATTGACCTCAAAAATACAAATAAATATGATGCATACAATTTAGGTCATGGTCCTTATAGAAAACATAAAATCATTTGCAAAACACGATGACTTTACAAAACAAACAAAAATAACAAATTAGATTATATTTAAAATAATGAAACAGGCGCTTGTTTGATATAGACGTCTACCATTTGTTGTGCCTCATAGTCAAGTGGGTTGGATTGGGAGTCATTTTGCTGGTCAATTATATTTCTTTTATGTATTTGTATGTATAGTCTATTTTTTTTATTATGGTCAAAATGCAGTAAGGAAGCCACACCCCCTGCCTGCCCTTCTATTCTACGGGGCAGCTGATTGGTGCATTCCTCGTATCATCACTACCAATCACAATATCTTCACTACTTAACAGCGCGTGACCACTGGACAGAGCAATCTTCACTACAGAGGGATTGTTGATTTTGTCACCCTCTGTAGTGAAGATTGCTCTGTCCAGTGGTCACGCCGCTGTTAAGTAGTGAAGATATTGTGATTGGTAGTGATGATACGAGGAATGCACCAATCAGCTGCCCCGTAGAATAGAAGGGCAGGCAGGGGGCGTGGCTTCCTTACTGCATTTTGACCATAATAAAAAAATAGACAATAGACTAATGATTGATCTCTTTCTTTCTATCCTTCTGTATTTTCTTTTATCCCTCCTTCTATCCTCTTCCTCTTCTAACCTCTTCCTATCCTTCATCCTGCTTATTTTTTATACTCTCCTTTTCCTATTGATTCTTCCTCCTCCTCCTTCTTCCCCTGTGTTTCCTTCCTTTCTTCTTCCTCCTCCTGCTAATTTTTCTTCTCCTCCTCCTCCTTCTTGCCCTGTTTTTCCTTCCTTTCCTCCTCCTCCTCCTCCTCTTCCTCCTCCTCCCTCCTCCCCTCCTCCCCCCTCCTCCTCCCCCTCCTCCTCCTCCTCCTCCCCCCTCCGCGGGAAACCCAAAGGGACGTTTACAGTAGTGGATCTGAAAAAATTTGGACAAACGGAAGTTACCCGGGAAAATTCCCAAGACAAATTTTAATCATATATTATTTCAGGAATTCTCCCCAGATAGAGTGGGCCCGAGCTTTTACGAAAAGCGTTCAGCCAAATAACCGATGAGGCTCTTTGTCCCAAGGAGAATGTAGCTTAAAAAATTTGGGAAAATTTTCTACGAGGACCCCCCGGTTGAGGTTTCCCCCTGTTTGGGGATGACGGGTCCACTCAGCCCGTGGGCCGCAGATTAGGGTCTGCTAAATGAAAAGTTTCTTTTTACAGATCAGAAAACGACGAGGGGGACGGGGGTAGAGCATCACCTTAACCCTTTTCTTACCCCACAGCAACCGGGGGTCACGCCCCGTTTCCGCAAAACAAATAAAAAGAATTTAAAATAAAGCGCCCTGAAAACAGGGGGCCCCCTAGACCCCGGGGCCGGTAACCCTCACGCAAGGTTCCAAAAAACATCAAGGAATTTAAAATTACTCTACACAAATGCAGAAAGCATTTTTTTTAAACGTAACGAATTATTAGCATCGTTGTTGCCGAAACGCCAGATATCGCAGTTCCTGGATTTGGGGGTAAACAAAAAAGTAAACTTTTATTACTGAAATAGCCTTTCCAGGCTTAAGACTTTCCTGAATTTTTCGCCGCAAAAAGCAGGTGGAGGTGCATTTTTTAATTATAGAAAATTGAAAGCATCAAAATCGATAAAGTAAACGATCATTATGACTCAGTCACGCAAAGATTAAGCAAAACGGTAAATTGTAACTATTGGGACAATATATTCCTCCCAAATTAAGGGAAGTAGATTGCCCCTGTATGACGAGATAAATCAGTTGCAAAAATAAAACGATCAATTATTTGTGGAGTTTTTAACCTACCTCTTTAAAACGGATAAAATAATTCTGGATAGAAAAGGGTATGCGATTGTTGTTTATGGTGAACGAAGTATATTTAAATCAGGGGTCGTGAGCACAGGGAAATAGTATCCTAAAATTTATTTTTCCAAACCGACATTGATTGATTGATTATGGAAAAAAATAGGTAACATTTGGCAAACGGACAAGGCTAATCAGATGCGGCAAAAATTTGAAAATGTAGATATCAAAAAAAATGGGTTTTATAGCCCAATTATAATAAAGCAGACTTCACGAAGATCAGCAGGGACTAAACCCCCCCGAATTTGAATGGTTTAACCTACAAAGTAATAACGCCGAAAACATGGTAAGTATTCAAAAATAAACTCCAATGGGTGGTAAAAAAAACATTTTCCCATGGTAAGAAAACTTTTTAAAATAACATAAACAGCCCAATTTTGGATGAAAAATGAGATCCAACAAATCATTGACAAAGCGCCGAGCGTAAAATTTTAAAAACGATCAAATGCAGACTGGTTCAGAGAATACAACGACGAAAAAACGCGCTGCAAAGGACAATTAAGTCTAAAAAGCGCGATAGGAAAAAAAAATTTTGCAAAGGAACCAAATCAAACCCGAAAAGGTTTTCAATACTTTTCGAAGTAAGAAAAACGTCAAAACAAGTTTTGGGCCACTGAAAGATATAATATTTGGTAAATTTAAAATAAGAGTAGGGGGTTTTCGTACTCAATGGAAAATTCAATGCGGTATTTTTTAAAGAAGACGAAACCCCATTACCAGAACCAGAAACGTTGCGGGACTCGAAAGGGATAGATGGTAATAGGAGAGAAAAACAGTAGACGAAATATCAAAAGTATTTGCTGAAATTGCCCCGAAAAACCGTGGGGGGGGACGAAAATTCCGCCGTGACTATTCGCGAATTCGTCAACTTCGCTCCATTAAGATTTTTTTCAAAAAAACGCAAAATGCAAAAAGTTCCTAGTTTTGGGGGAAATTAGTAATTTTTACACCGATATCAAGAAAGGGGAAAGAGCCGCAAGTAATTATCGCCCAATTTTTAACTCCGGTTGTTAAACTATTGAGAAATATTGCGGATAAAAATAGGGTTTTTCTCGATAAAAATAACTCAATACTAAACTCCCAGATGGTTTTTCGAAATAAGAGATCCTGCTTAAAAAACCCTACTGGATTTTTTTAATGTCTTTTTTCAAACTGGACCTAAAATTCCCTCGGATGTATATACCTTTATTTTTTAAAACCTTTTGTAAGTTCCCAAAAGCGATGCGACTAAGCTAAAGGGGACGGTTAGGGGAGCAATTAGTTCATGGATTGGGGATTGGTTTCAAATCGTAAACAACGGGTAGTAATAAAAGGCGAGGCATTATGGTTAATGTTTTATGGGGTGCTAGGGCTCGGTTTGGGTCCCACTCTTTTTCTGATATATATCAACGATCGGACTGCGGGTGTATCTAAAAAATTTGAAATTTGCAGTACACCAATTAGGCGGTAAAGCATATACTAGAGAAAACTGCGAACTATACAAAGTGATTCGACAAACTATCAGATTGAAGTGATAAAAAGGCTATTAAAATTCAATCGATATAGTAAAAATAACTATAGGCAACGATAAACCTAAATTAAACTATCAAATGCAAAAAAAAATCGTTAACTGAAAAACAGCAGGAAAAGGATTTAGGGGCATCATCATAATGATCTGGGAAAAAGTCCCATTGCCTAGCGCCAGTAAAAAAAGGGAAATATGAGTTGGGCTTTATTAAAAGTAAAATTTTAACATAAACTCCGAAAATAAAGACACAATTTTCACTCCCTTTGGGTTTGGGCCCCACTTGGGGGAAAAGCCGTTTTAATTCTGGTCGCCCTGTTTTTGTAAAAATCAAACCAAATTGGAATCAGTGCAAAGAAACAACCAAACAAATTCCATCTCTGCGAAATTCTCTTAGAAAGGATGCGGAAACTTTAAAAGTTTCTTAAAGGATGAGAATCCGTGGGACTTGATAGAAACCTTAGTTCTAAAAGGTTTGAGTCACTAAAACAAGAGAACTATTCGAGCTTTCAACTCAAGTGACACAAGAAAAAATGGTTTAAAACTAAACGGTCAACGTTGCTACGATCTCCGTAAATATTATTTCAAGTTAGAGTCGTTGAACGATGGAACAAATACCACAAATGTTGGCGGAGCCAGCCAAAAATCATTCAAAAAAAAGACTTGACGCGCACTGTAAAGTAAATGGGTATTTTTTAAGTGCGAATTCGATCAGTCCCCGTATGTTAGGGAGTGGTAGTGGGAGTTTTTGTTAGATTTTTTATATCTATCATTCTGCACTATGAAACTTCCCTGTTTTCCCATTTCCTTTTGGACATGGTATCATTTTCAACGTTTTTTTACAAGTATTGTAGTTTGTAATATGTGTTCAGCAAAAAACCCCGCATGGACCAATAGGTCTCCTGGTGTCTGTTATTCCTATGTAATCCTATGTAATCCTCGTCCTCCTCCACAGCCTCATCATCTTCCCCAAGGCGGGTCCGGATGTGAAGTACCTGTTTGGGTTCCTCAGGACACAACTCAGCACCTCCACCACAGTCCTGCTCATATTCGGCCCTAAGGTAAGCTTGATGACGTCTCCTCTTCATACTTTTCCTCCTCCTCCTCCTCCTCCTCCTCCACTTCCTCTTAATCATCTTTTTACTCCTCATCCTCCTTTCGCACCTCTTCCTCCTCCTCCTCCACTTCCTCTAAATCATCTTTTTTTTTTGCCTGTTTATCCTTTTGCTCCTCTTCTTCCTCCTCCACTTGCTCTTAATCATCTTTTATTCTCCTCTTCATCCTTTTGCTCCTCCTCCTCCTCCTCCACTTTTAGGTATATAATGTTGTTCTCTCTGTCTGTTTTACATCAATAGTCTTGCTTTGTATAAATAGATGTTGGTAGGGGTTTAATACAGGTGCAAAGTCTAAAATAAAAGGCCTTAAATTAGCTTATGTGTATAGGTTCAAGGTATATAATGCAGGGTTCTCTTTTTTCGCCAACTTAACGTGCGGCAAGGTGGTTTTTTTTCTTTTTCTATAAGTATAAATTATAATGTTGTTCCCTCTGTCAGTTTTAAACCAATAGTCTTGCGTTATATAAATAGATGTTTGTAGGGTTAGGTTAGGTTAGGTTAGTAGGTTAGGTACAAAATAAATAAAAAAAGCCTTAAATTAGATTATCTGTAGGTGTATATTGTATGATTATCTTTTTTCGCCAACTTAGCTTGCGGCAATTTTTTTAAATTTTATTTCATTATTATAATTTTTTTGATTTTAGGTATAGTGTGTTATAGTGTGTTAGGAAGGTGGTTATAGTGTGTTAGGAATGTTATAGTGTGTTAGGAATGTTATAGTGTGTTAGGAATGTTATAGTGTGTTAGGAATGTTATAGTGTGTTAGGAATGTTATAGTGTGTTAGGAATGTTATAGTGTGTTAGGAATGTTATAGTGTGTTAGGAAGGTGGTTATAGTGTGTTAGGAAGGTGGTTACAGTGTGTTAGGAAGGTGGTTACAGTGTGTTAGGAAGGTGGTTATGGTGTGTTAGGAAGGTGGTTACAGTGTTAGGAATGTTGTTATAGTGTGTAAGGAAGGTAGTTACAGTGTGTTAGGAAGGTGGTTATGGTGTGTTAGGAAGTTGGTTACAGTGTTAGGAATGTTGTTATAGTGTGTTAGGAAGGTGGTTATAGTGTGTTAGGAAGGTGGTTATAGTGTGTTAGGAAGGTGGTTATGGTTAGGAAGGTGGTTATAGTGTGTTAGGAAGGTGGTTACAGTGTGTTAGTGTTAGTGTTAGTGTTACAGATGTTATTCCCTCTGTCAGTTTTAGACTATGTCATCCTCTGTCAGTTGATCTTAGTATTCTTCTGTCAGTTTTACTATGTCATGCTCTGTCAGTTACTTTATGTATTCTCTCTAGTAGTGTTTACTGCTTATTCATCGTCTGTCAGTTTTACTTATGTTTGTCTCTGTCAGTTACTCTAGTCATTCCTGTCAGTTTTACTTATGTTATCTCTGCAGTTTTACTCTTGTACAGCCTCTGTCAGTTTACTCTTATGATCCTTGTCAGTGTTATCTATGGTTATTCTCTCGCAGTTACCTTATGTCTCCGTCAGTTTACTCTTATGTTCTCTCTGTCAGTTTATCTATGTCATTCCTCGGTCATTTTACTCTTATGTCTCCTGTCGTTTATCTTATGTCTCCCTCTGTCAGTTTACCTTATGTTATCTTCGTAGTTATCTTATGTATTCCCTCTGTCAGTTTTACTCTTATGTCATTCCCTCTGTCAGTTTTACTCTTATGTCATTCCCTCTGTCAGTTTTACTCTTATGTCATTCCCTCTGTCAGTTTTACTCTTATGTCATTCCCTCTGTCAGTTTTACTCTTATGTTATTCTCTCTGTCAGTTTTACTCTTATGTTATTCTCTCTGTCAGTTTTACTCTATTATTCTGTCAGTTTTCCTATGTTTTCTCTCTGTCAGTTATTTATTTTTCTCTCTGTCATTTTACTCTATATTCTCTCTGTCAGTTTTACTCTTATGTCATTCCCTCTGTCAGTTTTACTCTTATGTTATTCTCTCTGTCAGTTTTACTCTTATGTTATTCTCTCTGTCAGTTTTACTCTTATGTCATTCCCTCTGTCAGTTTTACTCTTATGTCATTCCCTCTGTCAGTTTTACTCTTATGTTATTCTCTCTGTCAGTTTTACCGGATCGTGCAGGGGACGGGCGACCAGTATGACAACCGCGCCAGGGCCAAGGGTGTCACGGCCAGCTTCTCCCTAAACGGTCTGGGCGTGATGAACGAGGAGCCCGCGGACTTGGGTCAGGAGAACGAGGAACTAAAGGTACTGCTGCTGACGAAGGCCTGACGGAGGGATGGGGTTGTATATATGAGTGTTATCAATGGTGTTTTGTATGAGAGAGAGAGAGAGAGAGAGAGAGAGAGAGAGAGAGAGAGAGAGAGAGAGAGAGGAGAGAGAGGAGAGAGAGAGAGAGAGAGAGAGAGAGAGAGAGAGGTGTATGAAAGTGGTAGTATTGTCACCAAGAAAATATATATTATTGGTGAATGGAAGATTTATCGAGAGAGAGAGAGAGAGAGAGAGAGAGAGAGAGAGAGAGAGAGAGAGAGAGAGAGAGAGAGAGAGAGAGAGAGAGAGAGAGAGAGAGAGAGAGAGGACGAGCGAGCACGAGAGAGAGAGAGAGAGAGAGAGAGAGAGAGAGAGAGAGAGAGAGAGAGCTGTATATGCAAGAACAAGTTTGTGTTGTTGTTGTTGGTGTTCTATTCTTATTATTTCTTTGGTTTCACGTTTTTCTTTTAGTTTCATATCCTTGTATGTGGTTTTTGCTTCCTTATTCATTTTGTTTCCTGTTTCTCTTTCGTTCTCCTGTTTTTCCTTCCTTTCTTCTTCCTCCTCCTCCTCCTCCTTCTTCCCCTGTTTTTCCTTCCTTTCTTCTTCCTCCTCCTCCTCCTCCTCCTCCTCCTCCTCCTCCTCCTCCTCCTCCTCCTCCTCCTCCTCCTCCTCCTCCTTCTTCCCCTGTGTTTCCTTCCTTTCTTCTTCCTCCTCCTGCTAATTTTTCTTCTCCTCCTCCTCCTCTGTTTCCTGTTTCTACCAAGTTCTCATTTTGCAGTATTATTATCCTTTGTTTTCCATTTATCCCTATAATTTCGCTCCTCTCTCTCTTTCGCTCCCTGTTTTTCTCATTCCATATTTATATATTACAGGAACTACCACGTGTAGGTCTCGCAGCCTCTTGTAGCTTCCTTATTTTCTTAGGTTTAATTTTCTTATTTACCTCTCCTTCCCCTTCTTCTGCCCCGTCAGGAGGAGATCCAAAAGCTGGCGGCGCAGATGGAATTCATGAAGATTGTCCACATGGAGGTGAACAACCGCCACCTCAAACCCAAGCCGAGCGGGTACTTCAGCGACAAGAACCCTGCCATGGCCGGCCCCACCTCCCCTTCAGGCCCCCGCACCGAGGCAGCCGCGGAGAACCCCCTGCCAAGCTGTCCTCCCCTGTTACTGAAGTGGCCGACGATAGGGTCTGACTAGTGGCCAACAGTGAGGAGGTTTGGCTGTAAGCTACTACGGCGAAGTGAGGACACAGGGGTGGCTGGTGGCTTGGAGGGTCACTGTATAGGTGTCCAAAGGTACGTGCGGTGTAGGGTGTACGAGTATAGGACACGTACAGGCGCGGTGACATGTCCTTTCACTGCCTTTGACTCGTGAACCGATGAACGAGGCAGTGAAATTAGTCTTGAGGGATGTACGAGTATATGACATGTACAGAAACGGTAACATGTTCTTTCACTGCCTCTGACTCGTGAACCGATGAACGAGGCAGTGAAATTAGTCTTGAAGGATGTTGTACGAGTATAGGACACGTACAGGCGCGGTAACATGTCCTTTCACTGCCTTTGACTCGTGAACCGATGAACGAGGCAGTGAAATTATAGTCTTGTGTGCTTCAACGAGTCTGGTTCGGCAGTTCAGCGGCAGTGTCGGGTACAAGTTTTAGTGCCGTGTCTGTATGCTCTCGTTGCCTCATCACCCTATCTGCCTTGCCAGCCCGGTCGTCTCTTTGAGGTATAAACATGACATTCTCAAGCTGTACGTGTATCAAATAGTTATTATACGTATAGATGAGGATAGCTTCGTTCCTGCGCATGGGTGGACGGCTGGGTTGGCTCTGGGTCTGGGAGGGTCGTTGAGTCGTTTGAGTCACCCGCACGAAGTCCCAAGAGGTTTTAAGTTATCTATATTTAGTTTTTAGCAAGAAGGGGAGACTTTAGTGATCGCAGAGACTCAGGATGTTAAGCGGGGATGAGTTTAGTTCTATAATTTGAGGAGCTGTGTATAATAGGACAGAGGGACAAAAGGGTACAGACCTTGAATTTCTTCCTTGATTCTTTTCTCTTAAGGATTGTACGATGACAGAGAGGAGGCACATAGTTAGGTAGGACAAATTAGTTTAGTTGATGGTAGGAAATCACTGAATGAAGACGAAGAACTTATTAATGTTTCACTATACTGTCTTCTTCAGGGAGAATGATGAAGGCGGAACTTTTTTTTTTTTTTTTTTTTTTTTTTTTATACACGTTGAAGCCTTGTAGTCGAAGTCAAGATCAATAAAGTGCTTCTAATTCATTCAGGGTTTTCTCACTGTCAATCTCACTCAGTTAGGTAGATCAGTTGACCTCACGTTGCTACTCTATAACTTCAATCCTCAGTTAGGGTAGTTGGGACAATACCTGAATCATTCCCGTATTATTCAGGTTTAGTTCCCCCTTCAATCCTCAGTTAGGTTAGTTGGGTCAATACCTGAATCATTCCCGTATTATTTAGGTTTAGTTTCCATAATTACAGTTGACCTCACGTTGCTACTCGATAACTTCAATCCTCAGTTAGGTTAGTTGGGTTAATACCTGAATCATTCCCGTATTATTTAGGTTTAGTTTCCATAATTAGCGTTGTTGTGTATAAGGAGAACGCGTTGCAATCATTCCAACTTTCACTAACGGAGGCCATCAATCTATTTATTTTAATATTCTGAAGCTACTGTCAATAACACTATAGTTGCCACTGCACTAATGTCGCCAGGCGCCATATATTACAAATTTTTGCATCACTACAGCTTTGTATATGCCATTTAAGAGACATGCACAGTAGTTTATATTATGTACGTGTCTTCAGTGGCACGTGCAAGTCTGTAGTGATGCTAAAATCCATATTATTTGCCTGGCGACATTAGTGCAGTGGCGACTATAGTGTTATTGAAGCTAAGTATGCCGACTAAAGTCATGTTCTTATTCAGTTCAAATTTATTTTCATTATTAATTAACAACCATTATTTAATCACTCAGTTAACACACGTCACTTCATGAAAAAAATGTATGCTTCAATCGCTTTAGGAAACAAAGAGAAAAGAGTTTACGTTCAGGTGACTATGTACACAAAGGGAGAAAACAATGTCAGCATCAGGAAACAGGCACAGCAGACCCCGCCACCTGTTACACACGTGTCCTTGGGGATTCGAACACGTGGCTACACCTGTGCAAGCTTACAACCAGCCTCTTCACACCTCCACCGAGCGAGGTGCTACACTGGACAGGCCGAAACAACAGCTCGGTATAAGACATTCCATACAATTTAGAAACCACTACTATTACTACCACCATACTATTTTCTACCACTACTATGACTACTACTACTGTCTCTACTATTACTACTACTACCACTAATGTTTCTTCTACTACTACTACTGTTTCTACTGTTACTACTATGACTATCACTGTTTCTTCTACTACTACTACTACCATCACCACTACTATGACTACTAATGTTTCTACTACTACTACTATACTACCACCACTAATGTTTCCTCTACTACTACTACTACTACTACTACTACTACTACTACTACTACCACCACTAATATTTCCTCTACTACTACTACTACTACCACTACTAATGTTTCCTCTACTACTACACCACTAATGTTTCCTCTACTACTACTACTACTACCACTAATGTTTCCTCTACTACTACTACTAATAATAATAATAATGTTTCCTCTACTACTACTACTACTACTACCACTAATGTTTCCTCTACTACTACTACTACTACTACTACTACCACTAATATTTCCTCTACTACTACTACTACCACTACTAATGTTTCCTCTACTACTACTACTACTACTACCACTAATGTTTCCTCTACTACTACTACTACTACCACTAATGTTTCCTCTACTACTACTACTAATAATAATAATAATAATGTTTCCTCTACTACTACTACTACTACTACTACTACCATGTTTTGTACCTTATAATGACATACTGAGCTTATTATTAACTGTGTCGCGAGGATGTGTATCGTATAGTGTTTACTGTTACGCTCATAATGGCAATAGTATGTGCAGCCCATGGACGATTTTGTATTAGAAGTGAAGAGCATAAGAAGAATTAAGAGAATATTCGTGTTGCTTCGGGTCGTGGTGGTCATGTTTCCGTCAGCTAAAGCACACAACATATCGCTTCATAAGAACATAAGAAAATAAGGAAGCTACAAGAGGTACACCGTGAGACCTACACGTGGTAGTTCCTGTCAATTTTGTATTAGAAGTGGAGAAATAGGAAGAATTATGAGACAAATAATGTTAGTGTTGCTTTGGATATGATGATGATGATGATGAGTCTTTATGTGATGTGTTGCAACGTGTTTTGTGATGTCAGGAACGTGTTGGAAGGCGATGAAGGGACCAAGATTGAAAGGAGGCGGAGGAGGAAGAAGAAGAGGAGGAGGAGGAGGGACCAAGTTTAACCCCTTGAGGCCCAGATCTTTCCTTTGCTATAAAAAATCGTCTGTTGTTAGACATACAATTACGAAAACTAACTGAATATACCAAATTAGTTAGTCGCCAAGGATACTAAACAGGTCATATCTAATAAAACATTGCTTATATTCACTAAAAATCGTGTAATGGTACCCAAATTACCATTGAAATTACGTTGTGGGCCTCGAGGGGTTAAGGAAAGTTAGGGCGCGAGTGTGTGCGTGTGTGTGTGGTGCCTACAGCCTACCTTCTAGTATTGCCGCGAGACTGGTGTTCAGTGTTTGTTGGTTAGCCGTTGTGGTGCATAGAGCCTTATAGAGCTTCAAGGTCACGCAAAGGAAACATTTTGTACAGTCCAATGGAAGGACGAGGTTGTCTTAGCGGTTTATGGAACTGTCGCCGATAGGAACTCTCGCCGAAACACCAACCCAGAACTCTCGCCGACATTGGAACACTCGCCAACGTGTACATTTTCGGCGACAGTTCAACTTGTAATATATGAAAAGGAATCTAACCTAACCTAACCTAACCACATAACCTAGCCTAACTATTCAGGCTATTGTTGGTATTTAACCCCTGAATGCAGAAACACGGGTAATGGGAACACTCACCGACGTGAAAAATTGGAACACTCGTCGACGTCGGCGAGTGTTCCTATCGGCGACAGTTCCAGGTACCGTCTTAGCCGTTGTGTATAGCTTCAAATTCAGGTAAAGGGAAAAAGTTTACTGTTTAAAGGACGAGGCCAAGACAGCATTTTATCCAAGCTTGGTGTGAATTTGTGAAAACAGACATACACATTCCATGGTGTCTTTCTACGCACTGGTTTACTGTATCTGTTTCATGTATGTATTATTTTCCCATAAAACTATTATTATTTTACTTTAAATCGAAGAGGCGTGGTTTCGTAAGCCTAATGACTCGTAATGAGCGATGAATAACTGATTCGACCCGAGTTCTAATTTTTCAAAGCATGTTATAACGTTCTTTTCGTTGCCTTGTTATTCTTTATCGAAACTGCTATAAAAAATTGTTGTTTTCTGAGGATAACTAAATTGCATGGCTGAGGAGAGAGGCAGGCTATTACACGCTGCTTGAGCCCCCTTACTAAAATGTTTCAGTGTCTGCAACCTCAAGTGATCTGCCTCACCTTCCCTATTCACCTCCCTGTCCCAATTCCCAATGTATAATCTCCTTCCTTCAACAATTACACATCCTTCATTTGATTTACCCATCCTGCTGTAACAATCCGTTCCTCTCCCCTTCCCTATCTCTCTCTCTCTCTCTCTCTCTCTCTCTCTCTCTCTCTCTCTCTCTCTCTCTCTCTCTCTCTCTCTCTCTCTCTCTCTCTCTCTCTCTCTCTCTCTCTCTCTCTCTCTCTCTCTCTCTCTCTCTCTCTCTCTCTCTCTCTCTCTCTCTCTCTAACCCCTCCCCTTTCTTTATGCTTTGCCATAGTGCCATATGACCTCTGATGTCTGGCACTCCCCTTTTTGGCATTACAAACAATCAATCAAGTCAGTGTCTGCAGCCTCTTATAGTTAAGTGTCCCCTGCAAAAGTCTAATTTCATACGTTTTCTTTGGTATTGGTTTTTAATGGGGGAAACTAAACTAAAAAAAATTTTTTTTTTTTAGTTGATTTAGAAATTTTAGTTGATGACATTCCTAGATCGTCGTTGAGCCATTGATGTTGTCCCGTGGGTCACCTCTATACCATCAATGTCAATGTTATCAGTGTCAAAATACTACCTATATGTTACTTCCTTGAAAACAATGTTGCCTACGTATCTTATAAAATTCATAGCCATAAATATATTCTACGTATTTGTTAACTTATCAGAGCATGGAATAGCCCTTATACGCAGACCTAAAGACTATGTATATCTTGTAGGTTTCATGTACAATTTATGTGTTGTATTGGTTACCCAGTAGTAGTCTTAAGTGAATTATAATGATTAAGAAACTGGATTTATTATAAGCAATTAACACCATGACGAATGAAGACATAAGTTGGGGAAAAAGGTAACTGTTTGTCTATCCTTCCCTAGTGGTTGTGTCTATGTTTCCTTTCTATCTATCTATCTATCAAATTACCTATGTATCAAGTGTCTATCAAGTTATCTATATATCCTTGTGTTCTCTTTAATAACTAGCCTTTCCATGTTTTATTCTCTCATTAACCCCTTCACGCCCAGATCTTTTCTTTGCTATAAAAAATCGGGTGCTACTATAGCATGCGGTCTACCGGGACATTTGCACTATAGCGTGTCTACGGACATTTTACACTATACATTTCTTACTCGTTACTTACACTGTACATTCTTAAACTTCAGGCTGCAACTTACTATTGCTATATGAAATTGTCTATTATACAGTAGAGTATTATAGAAAAACAAAACTTTAGTAAGTAATTTATTAATTAAGCACAGGCCGATATTCCCCACCCCTGTCACTATTTTTTTTCTTGCCTAACACTACCACATCGATGACAAGAAGGTTGTACATCGATGTACAACCTTCTTGTGGTGTGTCCAGAAGATTGCTTTCACGTAAAAACTTAACCGCTGTTTCTTCTGTCAAGATAACACTTCTGTAGAATTCTTTCAACAGCATTGTAAAGGAAGAGTGTCAGACTGATGTTCTCGGCTTGAATTTTAGGAGGATACTGAGACATTACTTCGTTGATTCCCATTTTATAAGGTTGAGTTGGGTCCCGGTACTCATGTCAGGTCAGGTCAGGTCAGGTGTGGACTTGTTAGACTGCACATTAAAGCTATGGGTTAGTCAGGTCAGGTCAGGTCAGGCGGGATCTTTGTAGAACGCACGTTAGGGGAGCGTAGACTGCAGGCCCCGATGTAGACCGCACGCTATAGTAGCACCAAAAATCTTCTGTTGTCGAGCCATAAAATTACGAAAAATAACTGAATATACCACGTTAGCTAGTCGACAAGGATACTAACCAGGTCATATCTATAAAAATCTTGCTTATATTAACAAAAATCGTCTTATGGTATACCCAAAGTACATTGGAAATTACGTTCTGGGCCTCAAGGGGTTAATAACACATCCTTTGATCTAACCATCCTGCTGTAACAATTAAGCCGTTCCTCTCCCCTTCCCTCACCATGTCACTCTTTCTCTCTAACCCCTCCCTTCTTTATGCTTTGCCATAGTGCCATATGACCTCTGATGTCTGGCACATTTCCCCTTATGGCATTAAATCAATCAATAGTTTTGTGTTCTTGTAATTTATCATAGTTGTAATTTTTTTTTTTTTTTTTTTTCCAACACTTCATTAATTTTCATATTATCACTAACTCGCTTTTTTCTTTTTGCTTCGTTATTTTTCTTTTTGTTTCATTATTTTTCTTTTTGTTTCATTATTTTTCTTTTTGTTTCATTATTTTTCTTTTTGTTTCGTTATTTTTCTTTTTGTTTCATTATTTTTCTTTTTGTCTTCATTATTTTTCTTTTTGTTTATTGTTTTCTTTTAATAAACGCTAAACAACTACGAAATAATGACATCAAAGCTTTTCTAGGTAGCATCTTCGTGGCAACTTCAACAACACTTTAAACTCTTCAAAACCACATCATTAGTAAGAAAAAATAATCTATCGTTGTTTTAAAGCATAACAAAGACGATATTACATACATTATATATTTATACCACTATTTCACATCGCCATTATCACTTTTAACACGATGAAGCATGTTGGCATTCTAACAAGGAAGATGGAAGCCGATTGGAGTTCAAGCGAGTGATGGCGGTGGTAATATTCGCGTATTCTTACTTTAATCCGTCTAGCGTGTAAATACTGCTCTTTAGTGTTAATCCTACTACATCATGGATAACTTCAACCACTTGGCCGTCATCCTACAGGTAAAGTAGAGTGATTCATGACTGTATCAAGGGATAAACGGCAAATGAGTGATGGTGGTGGTAGTGGTAGTGTTCGCGTTTTCCTACTTATATCCGTCTAGCGTGTAAATACTTCTCTTTAGTGTTAATCCTACTACATCATGGAATACTTCAACCACTTAGCCGTCATCCTACAGGTAAAGTAGAGTGATTCATGACTGTATAAAGGGATAAACGGCAAACATGTAGCTACAGACGCCACACTTGCAACTTTTGGTGTTTGCATTTGTTGGCGTTAGAAATAGGGGTACGGCTAGTTGTGTGTGGGGGGGGGAGGTTTCTCTACCAATAGGCCTAATTAGTGCACGTATGGTGAAGTAGTGACTAATAGGGTTGTGTTTGGTTGGGAATGTGAGGTAATTGAGGCATAGGGGGAGGGTTACTGACCATTATGTATTTAACCCCTTGACGCCCAGATCTTTCCTTTGTTGTATGAAAATCGTCTGTTGTTACCCATAAAAGTACGAAAACTAACTTGATATGCCAAATTAGCTAGTGGACAAGGATACTAAACAGGTCATATCTATAAAATATTGCTTATAGTCATTAAGATTGTCTAATGTTAGTCAAATTACAATGAAAATTACGTTCTGGGTTTCAAGGGGTTACGGTTGAAGAGTGAACACGTTACTACTCGTTACATCGTAGACACCAAGATTAATAGACACTATAAAGTCTAATTGATTAAAAAGTCTATTGATTTTCGTAGACACGGGAGAAAAGAAGGCGCGTCGTGAAGTTGTTATTCTTTGAGTACACACGATGAAGATAATGATATGGGAAATAATGATACAAGTAACAATGATACTGATGAATAAGGGATATTACTCCCGATGAACACCGAATTCACTTTGGTGGATCAAACTTTTTTTTCTGGTGAGTTTTGATGTGTTGAATTAATTTGCTATCTAACCGTTTCTGTCGCAAATCACTTTTTTTTCAAGTTAGGTTCAATTAGGGATTAATACTACTACTACTAATACTGATCATTGCATTGAAGTAATGATTAATCTAGCAATGCCTATCATATTTTTATGTCTTGTAGTAAGTTTTGTCTAATATGTGATTTTTAAGGAATATCTGGAAGTATCATAAGAACATAAGAAAATAAGGAAGCTACAAGAGGCCGCGAGGCCTACACGTGGTAGTTTCTGTCACCTAACACTACCTACATCCACCTTTCATCCCCATCCATGAACCTATCCAGCTCCCCTTTAAAGCTCCCCAATGACTCAGCACTAACTACCTGTCTACTGAGACCATTCCATTCATTCACCACCCTATTTGTGAACCAGTTTTTCCCTATTTCCTTTCTAAATCTACGCTTTTCCAGCTTGAATCCGTTACTTCTTGTTCTACCCTGGTTAAAAGCCGTAAGAACTTTTCCTACCTCTCCTTTATTAAATCCCTTTATCCACTTAAAAACTTCTATCAGATCGCCCCTTACTCTGCGTCTCTCGAGTGAGTGTAATTTTAATAACTTAAATTTCCTCTCATAACTAAAGTTACGCATCCCTTGTATCATTTTGGTCATCCTTCTCTGCACTTTTTCTAACAACACTATCCATCCTGTAATATGGAGACCAAAACTGAACTGCATAGTCTAGGTGAGGCCTGACTAGAGCCAGATAAAGCTTTAGAATAACTTCCGCACTTCTACTTATAACACTTCTGGTAATGAATCCTAATACTCTATTAGCTCTATTTCTGACCTCAATACATTGTTTCCTAGGTCGGAGGTCTGGGCTCACCCTCACTCCAAGATCTTTTTCACCTTCTGATCTTTTCAGCGATACATTGCTTATGGTGTATCTATTACCAGGGTTTTTTCTACCAACATTCATAACGCTACATTTATCAATATTAAATTCCATCTGCCATCTGACTGCCCACTCGTTAAGTTTATCTAAGTCTCCCTGCAGTATGTTTACGTCAGACTGTGATCCAATAATCCTACCTAACTTAGTATCATCAGCAAACTTGCTGATATCACTGCTAATCCCACTATCCAAGTCGTTGATGTAAATCAAAAATAGTAATGGCCCCAAAACAGACCCTTGTGGAACTCCACTTGTCACCAGTCCCCCCCCATTCAGATTTGAACCATTAATTGTAACCCTTTGTTGCCTATTACTTAGCCAAGCTCTGATCCAATGAAGAACCTTCCCATCTATACCATGAGCCCTAACCTTATTTAAGAGTCGCTCGTGTGGTACTTTGTCAAATGCCTTACTAAAGTCCAGATATATTTGTAAAGTCATGATATATCATGTCATTGTGAATTGGCTGAAATAGGGACTTTTAATCATTGTAACTGAAAACTGACTCCAGATTCAATTTCAGCATGCCCGAAAACTGCTAGGAACAAATTTTCAAGCAAATATATTTTTCAAAAATTATTGCAAATTTTGCAATATTTTTTGTAAAATATATTTGCTTGAAAATATGTTCCTATCAGTTTTCGGGCATGCTGAAATTGAATCTGGAGTCAGTTTTCAGTTACAATGATTAGAAGTCTCTATTTTCCTATTTTCAAAAACAATCAAGGCTGAAATTGGCTGACTTCTAATCATTGTAACTGAAAACTGACTCCAGATTCGTGTTCAGCATGCCCGAAAACTGCTAGGAACTAATTTCAAGCAAATCTATTGTTAAAAAAATATAGCAAATTTTGCAAGGCAAATATTGCAAAATTTGCAATATTTTTTGGAAAAT
This sequence comes from Chionoecetes opilio, assembly GCA_016584305.1. Taxonomy (NCBI): domain Eukaryota; kingdom Metazoa; phylum Arthropoda; class Malacostraca; order Decapoda; family Majidae; genus Chionoecetes; species Chionoecetes opilio. Next base: position 81,946 of record JACEEZ010013729.1, read on the forward strand.
ACATTTGCTTGAAAATTAGTTCCTAGCAGTTTTCGGGCATGCTGAACACGAATCTGGGGTCAGTTTTCAGTTACAATGATTTGAAGTCCCTATTTCAGCCAATTCACAATGACATGATACTTCCAGATATTCCTTAAAAATCACATATTAGACAAAACTTACTACAAGATATGAAACTATGATAGGCATTGCTAGATTAATCATTATTGCAATGCAATTAGTTCGAATAAGAGAGGGTTTACTGTATGTATATGTCGCCTGACGACATTAGTGCAGTGGCGACTATAGTGTTATAGTTATTGAGGGTAGTTTATTCACCCACACATAATCAGAATATCACCTCTTAATTCCTACCTTCCTTAATTTACCTCAATCACACCGTAATAAATAGGTTAAATACAAAATAACAATGTAAAAGGTATACTATTGTTCCTTCACGTCATGGCCGATAATACAGAAGACAGAGACTGGAGCCCCGCGGTCACCAGCTCCATCGGGTAGGTGAAGGCGCTGGTGGTGGTGGTGGCGTCTGCAGTCAGGGTGGAGAGGTTGGCGGGGGGGCACAAGGGAGACGCAACCACCTTCACCATCGCCTCGCTCTCCACTATAACCACCGAGCGGCCTTGTTTGTGGCACATCACTACCACTTCTTCCACCTCATCCTCATCCTCTTCATTCTTGGCGCTCTTCCCCTTCGTGGCTACAATCTTCCTTTCCTGCTTCTCCTTGGCTCTGTGGATGGATGAGGATGTGTGTATGAGAGTCGAGAGATAGACACACTACAAATTTGTCTGTCCTCACTTTTGTGGATAGATTCACATACTGGGGCCATGTTATATCCCACGACATGACTCATGATGACATAAGCAAGCAGACCACCAAGCTCCTTGTCGTGGGAAATACTCTACAGAGGAAATTTTACTACTGTAGCAGGGAGGCATAATTACAGTTCCTCCCTCATCTCTTCAACCATGCAATCCCTCCCTGCCTCCCTCCTTGCTTCACAACCTCCCTCCCTCCCTCCCCTCCCTTCTTTCCTTCCTTCCCCTTTCTCCCCTCCTTCCCACACTCACACGGTGTCCACGCTGGCCAGGGTGAGGCGCGTGATGGCCAGGCTGGTGTCACAGAACAGCACACAGTAGCTCAGAGGGTTGAAGAGGTCCGTCTCGTAGCGCCAGTGCACCAGCGCCTCCGTGGCAGAGCTCAGGTCCTCAGAGTGATCCAGGAAGAAGGAGTAGGACTGGCCCCTCTGCAGCACCAGCGGCCGCCTGTACAAAGGGGCGGGAAGGAGATGCGAGTTAGAATGATGTCACTCACTCACTCATGTCAGTCAATTGCTTAACCCCTTCGCGTCCAGATCTTTCCTTTGCTAATTAAAAAAATCGTATGTTGTCGAGTCATAAAATCACGAAAAGTAACTGAATATACCAAATTAGTTAGTTGACAAGGATACTAAACAAGTCATATCTATAGAATATTTCTTGTAGACATAAAAATCGTCTAATGGTACCCAAATTACAATGAAAATTACGTTCTGGGTCTCAAGGGGTAAATGGATTAGTCAATCAGTGGGTTTGTTGATGTAGTACCAGGTAATGTCTATAGTGTGTGGAGTCGCTCCCTCACGCATGCCAGACTTACTCCTTGGAGAGGTCGAAGTCCTTGATGTCGCCGTCCTCCGTGATGAGGGACACCCGCAGCCTGCCGTGCGCACTGCCGCCCACGCCGCCAGGGTCCGCCACCGCCACCCTCACCAGGTAGTGGTACACTGGCGTCATGGAGAATGTTACATAAACCATCGGGAGTGCCTTTAAGGACATCTAATTACATAGACGCGTGAAATGAGTTGCATTCTATTACGTGTCTCTGTGGTGCCGAAAATTTGTTTTTTTGTGATGAGCCAAATGAGAGACGAGGTACTCACGGCAGTAGTGAGGTCCCTGGCCCGTAGAGAGGTAGAGGGACACTTGCTTCGTGTTGTTGGTGCCCCGCCAGCGGTCAGCCGGCAGCCCCAGACGGGCACAGCGGCTGCCCTCACTCCCGCAGCTCACACACTTCCCCTGCAAACACCCGTGCCTTTCATCACTCTACCCTGTGTGTGTGTGTGTATGTGTGTGTGCGTGTGCGTGCACGTGCAGGTGGCCCACCTTGAGGTAGTGGGTGTAGGAGGCGCAGTGGAAGGCGGTGTAGGGGCAGCGCGAGAGGATGGAGTCGGTGAAGAGTTTGGCGGCTCTGTTGTGGTGGCAGGCCACAAACTCCTTTTGGGCGGCGTCCAGACCTGCGGCAGCAGCAGCAGGAGAGAAGAAGGGACAGTGTTCACAGCTGCAGGGAAGCTGTCTTTATACTACATCATGTTAGGGAGGCATCATATACACACGCACACCCCTAGCACCTACCCTCCAGCAGGCTGAGGCCGTCGGTGAGCGCCGTGAGCGGCACGCGCGCCAGGGAGTCGCAGCCCGGCTGACTCCTGCCGTCGTTGGGGTAAAAGTCAATGTGGCCCACCGGCTGCCGCATCCCGAACCCTGCGGCGACAAAGCAACATATATATGAGTACATAACTTTGCCCTGCGGCACAGAGGCACCGGTTGCCGCAGCCCGAACCCTGCAGCGACAAAGCAACATATATATGAGTACATAACTTTGCCCTGCGGCACAGAGGCACCGGCTGCCGCATCCCGAACCCTGCAGCGACAAAGCAACATATATATGAGTACATAACTTTGCCCTGCGGCACAGAGGCACCGGCTGCCGCATCCCGAACCCTGCGGCGGCAAAGCAACATATATATGAGTACTGTACATAACTTTGCCCTGCGGCACAGAGGCACCGGTTGCCGCATCCCGAACCCTGCGGCGACAAAGCAACATATATATGAGTACATAACTTTGCCCTGCGGCACAGAGGCACCGGCTGCCGCAGCCCGAACCCTGCGGCGACAAAGCAACATAGTACACTCCATATGTATGGAGTATACATAAAGTATGAGTACATAACTTTGCCCTGCGGCACAGAGGCACCGGCTGCCGCAGCCCGAACCCTGCAGCGACAATGC
>JACEEZ010013729.1:97500-100000 GCA_016584305.1 Chionoecetes opilio
GGGGGCAGATTGATGGGCCGGTGGACGGCGTGGAAGAAAGCGTCGGGCAGCGCCAGGCAACCCAGCTCCCCGAAGCAGTGCTCCCCGGAGTCCCCGCCCGCATGCGTGTCCTCCCCTGCGGCGGGAGGGAACCAGTATAGCATGCCTCAGGCCCTGTAGGCTACAACCACAACAGTTAGACTATAATAGTTAGATGTACAACCCAGCTCCAAGAAGCAGTGCTTCCCGGAGTCCCCTCCCTCCTGCGCGTCCTCCCCTGCGGCGGGAGGGAACATGCAGGTGAAGGATTCCACAAACACACACACACACACACACACACACACACATTCCCCGCCAGCCACATGTTGCCACCTAACCTTGCACCCAGTGACCCAGACAGGACCCATCTCTGCTCTCTTTGCAGACACTCACGGCCGGCGATGGTGTGCCTTAGTCGCCTGACGAAGGGTCGGAAGAAGGGATGCACGGAGGCGCGCATCACGTTCCCGATGACCGGCAGCTCGCCCAGCCCCGACACCACGTGGGACAGCAGGCTGGGGGGGCTGCCTCGTCCTCCAGCCACCACAGCCACCACAGCCGCCGCCACCGCCCAGCCCCAGCACCCGTCCATACCTCCTGCAGAAGGCGAGGCAGAGGAGTGGTTATGGTGAGCCGCGGCAGGAGAACATTATGAGAGAAAATCGACTCCATTTCAAGGTAAACTTATGTATGTGATGACTGGTGAGTGGTGACTCTCTCTCTCTCTCTCTCTCTCTCTCTCTCTCTCTCTCTCTCTCTCTCTCTGAACACACTCACCTGCTATATTCGACGCTAGAACAAGACAAAAATATATAACAATAAATAAATATAAAACTTTCCAAAATCACTCAAATCACACTATTTTTGTTTTTTTTAGATTGATAGAAACTCAAAAAAATATGTCTTTTCTTCTATATTCTTTTTTTCCTCTTCTGTTTCATTGTCACTGTTATTCTCCCTCTGTGTCACTATTTTGTGCTTCATTATCGCTCTCTGTCACTATTTTGTGCTTCATTATCGCTCTTTGTGTCACTATTTTGTTGTGTTTCTCGTGTGTTGTTGTTGACGAGCGGAATTAACACGTCACTTGTATTATGTTTTGTGTTGACAGGAACTACCACGTGTAGGTCTCGCGGCCTCTTGTAGCTTTCTTATTTTCTTATGTTCTTATGTTGAAACTTGTGGCTCGGTTTTTGACGCCACAACCGCTGGGATTGGAAGAGGGAAGGAAACTGGCTAATCCGGCACAACACAACCTCCTCCTCTTCCTCCTCCTCCTCCTCATTCCTCCTCGTCCTCTTCCTCCTCCTCCTCCTCCTACCCACTAGATCCCCCCCTAACATTATACTTTCTTTACCGTTTTTGCATCTCTCTCTCTCCTTCTCTCTCTCTCTCTCTCTCTCTCTCTCTCTCTCTCTCTCTCTCTCTCTCTCTCTCTCTCTCTCTCTCTCTCTCTCTCTCTCTCTCTCTCTCTCTCTCTCTCTCTCTCTCTCTCTCTCTCTCTCATATCTGATTTGTAGTAGCAATGCGGAAAACATGGTGTGTGTGTGTGTGTGTGTGTGTGTGTGTGTGTGTGTGTGTGTGTGAACTCTTTCCCCTCCTAACGGTATACCTCTCCCTCCTCCTCCTCCCCCCCTCCCCCCCTCTTCTTCCTCCTCCTGCTCCTCCTCCTCCTCCACCTCTAAAAACAGACTTGACGCGCACTGTAAAGTAAATGGGTATTGATAGTGCCCTGCGAATTCATATTATAGTCCCCCGGATCGATTAGTGTTAGTGGTAGTTGTAGTTAGCATATATCATATCCTATCATTCTTCACTACGAAATTTCCATGTTCCTATCTTCTTTAGGGACATGGTATCATTTTCCAACTGTCCTCTTACATGTAGTAGTAGTATGTAGTACAACAGATACCCTAGTTATGGACCAATAGCCAATAGGTCTCCTGGTGTCTGTTATTCCTATGTATTCCTATATATTCCTCCTCCTCCCCTCCTCCCCACCTCTCACTCCTTCCTCTCCTCCTCCTCCTCCTCCTCCTCCTCCTCCTCCTCCTCCTCCTCTACTTGCAATGATTCACGAGTTGATGATAAACAAGAGTCTTTCATAAACACAGCAATGTCTTCCTCCTTATATGTTTGGTCTCCATAGTCAGAGAGAGAGAGAGAGAGAGAGAGAGAGAGAGAGTCTAGTTGTCTGGGTGTGTGTGTGTAAGTACGTGCGTGTGGGTTTAGCTCACAATGTTTTTTCCCTGCAAGTAATTCAGAATGACTTTCTCTGTGACGCGAGAACTTCAAATGAACGGTAATTTTAGCGGTAAACTGACATTGAATCGCCTCGTTACATATTCCAAGGTTAATGACACAATTAGACAGGTCATTTGTAGTACCCTGGATTGCAAAAATGACTTAAAAAGACCTAAATTGACCTAAAATGGTACGATATCAAGTACTAAATTATTGCAAAAGCCTAAAATGACCTTAA